>JAWLRI010000158.1:43867-110698 GCA_034781795.1 Crypturellus tataupa
CTTTTCTTTTCTTTTCTTTTCTTTTCTTTTCTTTTCTTTTCTTTTCTTTTCTTTTCTTTTCTTTTCTTTTCTTTTCCCTCCTTTCCTTTTCTCTTTGCTTTCCCTTCTTCCTTTCTTCCCTTTTCAGCCTGGTACTGCTTTCCCTCTGCTGTATGAATCCATGTAGGGGTGCTGTGTCCTCGTGCACACATAAGGGAGGGCTGCACAGGGCAGCCCCTGACACAGATGTCTACATGTGCCTCCATTCACCCAACCAGTTGGACAAATACCATGAACAGATCTTCAGGGTTGGAGGATTGTTTTTTCCTTCCCCCCCTCCCTTTTTTTTTTAAGCCATGGGACAACTGCACCAATGGAAACACGTTCCTTCCATCAGTGATTTCTGCCCATCCTGCCCCCAACAGTCTCCCGCGACGCAGCTCCGTGGGTTATTTACACCAGCTGAACACATCAGCCCAGCAAGTCCCTCCCGGTAAAAGAAATGAAAGAGAAATATCCATTGAGTCCTCTGCCGGATGAGTCAGTCCGTGTTTAGAAGACACTTCCATAGTCCAAGGTGCAGGCTTGGCTACAAAAACAGTGACGTGAACGTGAATTGTTGGACCCAACGGGCCTGCTGAGGTCCACATCAGAGGTCCTGCGATATCTATCCCCAACTGAGCTGATAGAGATTCGTTATCTTCAGGATACTAAGGCTCATTATTTTTTTTCCAAAAAAATATCTCTATTTACATCTTAGAATAAAATCTGAGGGGATTTTCCTCCAAAGCTCTTTTTCTTTTTACTGAGAGAAGTTGCTGTTAAATGGGCTATTTACAAGCGACAGTCTTGCTCTAAAGTCCCATGGTAGAAAGTTCAGCTTCTTTCGGAATTAGGGATCTTCCTTAATCCCTTTCTTCCTTCCATGATTAAGGGAATGGCCTATATTTACAAGGGTGACCTGCATGTGGCGGTGTCTTCCTTACCCAAACAGAGTTAGGAGTTCAGGGAGGGTTTGGAGCACCCTCCAATATCTCTAAGTGCTTGTGAACTGCAGAGCTAAATTTTGTAGCAGATGAAAATCACTCATAATTTTAAAAAGTGGAGTCCATTACGCTCATCTTAAAAATATAATATATATATATATATATAGGAAGCAAGCGACCGGACAACCAACAAACCAACTTCCCAGAGAGCAGCCCTACACGTGGGCTCTGTGGTGGGGCAGTGTGGAGCAGAGGGCCTCTCCAGCGGTAGTTCTGAGCCGAGCTCTCCTCCTTGTGGGAGATGAGGATTGCCGAGGGTTTCGTGGATACGAGTCTCCCGGTCTATCCCGTTGCATGGTCCCGCTGCAGGATGGGTGACCCGAGGAAGCGAACTCGGAGTGGGCGGGCCGGGCGCAGCCTCCTGGGTGCTCCTTGCCGCGTGCTAGATGACGCTGTCTTCCATCGTGACCCTCCGGAAGACCGGCTCCTGCTTGGGCACTCTGCCGCTTTCTGCGGAAAGAAAACAAGGGGAGGTGAGAGAAAGCCCCAGCGACAGCACTCCGCGTCCCCTCCCGCGTCCTGCCCCGCCATGGGAGACAGGGAGAACCCCCTTGGAGCAGCCGGCGGGGTTTTATGGGCAGCGCGAGTCAAACGCAGCACCGGGTGTCTGCGTTCACCTCGAAAGCTGAGGCCGGCGAAGAGGAGGTGAAACAGAGTGTGCGGTAAAGCAACCCATCAAACCTCCCATTGGGTAGGATGTGGTTTGTGTGCCCTCATAAGCCATGTGTGGTGTGAGGACCAACAACAGTACTGGTGCCCACTGCTCTAGGGATGAGCTCCTGGGCAGCTTTGAGCACTTTGAGCTCTTCTGGATTAGCCCCAGGTGAACAAGGAGAACCAAGAACCACGGGCATCTACAAAGGTCCCCTCTATAAGTGCCTCCACCCTTCAGAGCAAGGTTTGGGGATGTGGATGGACAATTTTATGCTCAAGATGTAATTCACGTTGACTTTGTGGAGGCCTGCTCAAGGTCTGTGCACCTTGAGGTGGTTAGATACTTGCTCTAGGTTGGATTTTGCCCTAAACCCCTGATAATTTGGATCTTTTCAACCCAAGGACAGTCCCAAGGACAAATGACTCAAGAAGGCACAATAACCCCTAGTTGTGGCTCTTGAAAACACTTTTCTTCATGGAAATATGATTTAAGTACCTACTTTGATGGCCTTTTGGACTAAGAAACTCACCCCAGTGAAAGCCTTATGTGGCACTTACTTATTCATCTAATCAAATGCAGTGCATGTTTGAGCAAACTTTTTCTTCTTTCCCTTTTAATAAATAGTATAAATCCCTGCAGGGTAAACAGATTTGTTTTGATATCAGCTATTATCTGAAGGGTGCTTCACAGACTTGCGTTGAGTGCTCTACTTTGCAGCTGTCTCTATAATAATTGCAACCCTGAGAAGAAAATGCCTCCTTTGACACATAGCGGGTAGGAATGGGGAGTCAGGTGGCATTGCAGGCAAAAGGAATATATGCATGACCTAAAAGAACATTTCCCATTAATAATATGCTTGATAACATATCATATTAATATTAGCCAATATTAATATTGATTAATATTATATATCTGGAGAAAAGCAAGCTGGATTTTCAAGCATGAGCTGGCTGTGGACATTGCCACCTAGTCTGCAAACTTGCTCAAGGGATTTTTCTTGCTCAGCCTCAGTGATTAGCTGCTGATTAATGCTAATGATGCACGTATTATCCTGCAAAAATTAGGGAAAAAAACGTATTGAGGAAAGACCACTCCTGGCTCAAATACACTTTAAGCTTTACAAAGCTAACTGTGCTGCGAATATGGTTCTGGTCCTAAAAAGCTGGTTTAGGCTCAGCAGATTCCCAAGAGCTGAAGGGGCTGCTGCTCCTTCCCCAAGCTGGATGGATGATTAAAGAGGATGGATGCGCATGGCTGGAAACTCCCCTGGAAAAATCTCCCTCTAGTATGAACATGCAAAAGATGGACTTCAAAAACGGAGGTTTTGACTTAGTAGTGGTGAGATTTTGAAGGAAAAAGGCAAAATTGGATTTTTCCAGGTTTTCCCAGCGGAGTGGTAGCTGGCATGCAGCCAAAGGCGGTGGTTAAAGCTGTGGCAGTAGAAAATAGTTCCCTTCAACCCATGGGCGCTCCATGCTGCTAAGCAAATAATTCCCTTCATCTGCAGCTGAGAACGAGGTTCGTGACTCCTCTGAAAGGACCTCTCCATTCGTGCCTTTTGGTTCGGAGCCCATGGAATTCCAGCATCGGCATCAGGAAATCAGAAGCAAGGCTTCTTGGAGAGCTGCTTGAACATCCTGTCGAGTTACCAGCGCTGAACTGAATTATTAACTGAGCTGAAAATGCCCCTCATAGGCAAGTTGCGGGGTTGTCCTCAAGCCTTTCAGAGCACCCGGTTTAATTTTTCATCCCTGAGCAGTTAGCGCAATTAGCAGTGCAGTCACTTTGAGACTCTTTGGAGCAACGGAAGCCAAAGACAATACGCAGCACGGGGAAAAAAAGGGAAATTGCCAGCGTTCAATGATTCATTTGCAGGAGAGTCTCTTCTGCCATCCCCTCTGTGCATGCGGTAGAAACGTCACCCAGCTGCACGTGCAGCAAGGTGGAAAAAGCAAGTCGGACAACCCTGCCCGATGGCAAACCACAAAGCGTGTGTTTTGTCTTGCTTGAACGCAGAAGCATTTATGGCCTGCACACTTGTGTGCCCAAAGTCTAGCGCGACGACAGCGGCTCCAAACACGATCAGCATCTACTTTTGTTAACAGCAAAGCCGGGTGGTAACGCGGAGCGAGAAATGCCAGGGCTCAGTTGGCAAGAGGAGGTTGGCAGCAATAAATCATGGTGACGCGGGAGGACTTTGTGATCTTAGCTGGGTTAATGAACTTAATGGAGAAAGGAAATACACTTGGCATCTGCACTCACTTCAGATGTCAGTAGATTTACTGTCTGCAGGCTGAAATGAGTAGTTAGAAAGGCAGCGAGGAGCAGCCTACACCGCAAGCTCTACAGGACAAGGATAAGCTGTAGGTTCCCACTGTTATCACTCTTGTCACTTGGATGGGACTATCGAAGTCCCCAAAACATAAGCAGATGGTTCTTGTCTTTGGACATCGAAAGGAGTTGGATTTCAGGCCTGAGCTCTGCGATTTTGCAGCTGAGGAGGTTGTTGCAGGTCTGTTTGTGTGTTTTAAGCTGTGGTAGGGGGTTTTGAGCAGCACTGTCACAGTATCAAACGTTTGCCTCCAGCACATAATAACCGCACTGCTCCACTGCTCTGCGTTTGCTGATATTTTTTTTTTATTGAGGTTTTTAGCTTGGGTTTTAACATGTGATTGTACAGAGCATTTAAGGAATAGAAATATAAGAAAAGAACACACACGGAGGAAGAGGAAATCAAAAAAGACAGCACGTAAGAAACGGGTGGTTATTTTGTTGGCATTTTGCTGGGTAAGAATATCACCATGTGGCTGCCGTACAGTATACGATAAACAGGAGGCACCTGAAAATAGCTCTTTGCATTTGGAAAAGGGAGACTTCCAAGTTCCAGCTATGTTGCCTCGTCTCAGATATTTCAGCAGGAAACACAACCTCTCTCTTGAGCGGGAAGACTTATTATTTGGTTTATGATCCATGCACATTGGCTGAAGAGTTTGGAAGAACCTTTTCCTTCCCATCCTGGGCTGCTACCGCTACATGGGATGGCCATCCTCAGTGGTCAGCCATGACCATCCTCTTCCTTTTCAAAATTTCATGAGGCAAAAAAGTGGGAAGTGGGGAGTATTGTATTATGGAGCTCGCTCCATACCTCCCTACCAAAGCCCTGTAGGAAAAGGCAAGCTCAGGAATTGGTCGTGAACGACACGAGGACTATCTGCTTTGAGTTTTGTGCTGCAGGATGGGCTGAAGTCTGTTAGAGGAGAACCTGCGACTACATCACAGTTATATCATGAGCACAGGCTATTTAAACCCTAAAACATTCATTAAATAAAGTCATTAAATTCATTAAATAAAACTTGCATAGAGTCTCGCTGAATGCAGCAGCTAGCTGAAAATAAAGAACTTGTCCCTTCTCTTTTTAAAGGGAAGAAGGAGAATATTAAGGGGTGACAGATGACTACGTTGGGCTTGGTAGTTCTTTAAAAGATTGGCTCTCCTTTTCTCCTTTTATTAGGGAAGTTGGCAGGATTTTCTGCTCTTTATAAACTGGCTCGATCAAGAGTGTCTGTGGACGTGGGGAAGAAGAGCCCTCCTCAACCACATTCCTCCCCATTGGACATGATGGTCCTGATTTAAGACTGTGAAATTACAACTATGCCCAGGAAATGCTGAGTAGTTTCCCATCACGTTACCTCGGGCACCTCGAGCTGGCTGTGAGGAGCAACCTGAGGACTGTGTTATTAAGTTCTGACACTCACAGACCACCCTCACTAACTGCTGCTTTTCGGCCCCCTACTTGGTGCTGGAGCAACTTAGTGGCTCTCCGAACCTTGCTGGTTGGACTGCACTTGATGCTGCCTTCACGTCAGCAACTGCCAGCCCATGCAAGACTCTGGAAAAAGCCTTCTCGAGCTATGTATTCATACGAAAAACGCTTCTTTCCAAAGACACCTGACAACCTGTTCCTCCAAAAGGTGGGCTTTCACCTCCAGAAGGTAGAGGTCTACCCTGGGCTACTGCTGTTTTTGTAGAAACCGTGTTTCTCATTGGGAATGGGATGTTTCTGCAGCTGAAAGATAAAGCTTTGATTTCACTCCCCTAAAGGCAGGCTTTTCACATTTTAAATAAAGTTTTAGAAATGAAGTAGACCTGGATACTGACCCCTCAACCCAACCTGTAGAGTTGCGTGCACCTAGCAAAGAACAGGATTCAGTACCACAGTCGCGACCGCCCCTTCACGAGATCAGTGAGTACCCCACACGAGCTGCTTTCTCCCTTCCACCTCCTTTTGCTCGAGCATCAAGAACTGCCCAAGGGGTTGTAGGTCCCCGTCATGCTCTAGGATTCAAACTGCAATTGCTGTAGTCTGCACAGAAGCTACCACTGCATCGCAAGCCACGCATCTACCGAGCTAGTTATCAACAAGCTGAAGCCTTCAACATGCCCAACTCAACACCAGCCTCTTTTTAAGGGAGAAATGCCAAAAAATAATTCCCTACTTCTTCTTCTCCTTGTTCACCTCCCTCTATAAGAAAAAGCTTAATGATGGTCTTAAAGTATTTTTGGATTAATGTAATTAATATCTACGACCGCATGGACCATGTCACAGATTTTCTGCACGATAGTTACTCCCACGGCAACTCCACCCCCAGTTTGTTCTGTGTGGCTTGTCCCTATTTTGCCATGAAAATACTTGCTGAGGGGGATTTCATCCTCTCCAAGAGTTCAATCTTGCCATATCCCAGGAAAAAAAAAAAAAATACTGCAGGAGACTCCTACAGCAGCAGACTTTTTACTTTGTCCAAAATACAGCTCCACGTATTTCAAGGCATTGGCAGCTTCCATTTGAGTTAAGTGCTAAGAGGTAACAGCCACGGGGGATCTGAAATCATCACTTTGTGCAGATCTACCAGGTGCTGCTCATCTCACTCGTAGCTGGCACTAAAAATGCACCAAACTGGGAGGCAGCAAGTTAGGACATCAGAGGAGTGGTCTCAGCATGGAGACCACGACGGGGATGGATGGATGGATGGCCGCATCCTACAGAGCCAAGGGCTTCCCTGAAGGACCTACTCATGGGAAACGCGTCCTCGCCCTGGGCGCAACTTCTGTGCTGGCTCCAGGCGCAGCTTAAGCCACCATTTGAGCAGGTTTCCTCCCAAATGTGTTTTGGGCTGAATTCCTGGCTACAGAAACTAATCAGGGAACTTGAAACACAGTGCCTGCCACAAAACTGTCACTTTTCATGTTTTTTTGCCCTTCTAGTCCCCTTAACTTGCGCACATCACCTCACACGAAGGGCCCAGGGCCCTCAAGGACCTCCTGGGACAAGCCCACACAAGGCCAGGCCTACACCACCAAACCAAGTGCATTTAATCTCCAACAGTGGGAACATATCTTCTAATAGAGACATCACCTGCCTACTCGAAGCCTTTTCCTGCCTTTCGTTGAGCTTGGGGGAAGTTTTGCCTTAGGGGAAGGTCAGATGAGACCTTCAAGCACCAAGGCCTTGTGCAAATTGCATAGCTAAGTTGCTTTGACATTGGGTACCGAGTGTGTCCGGAAACAACTATATATATATATATTTTTGCTGTTAATCTCTTTTATTTCATTGTTTTTTCCACATTAAGCCTGTGGGAAAGGCCTAATGAGAACTTCACTCCTGCATGTGCTACCAACAGTTTTTTAATCTCAGAGGAATTAAAAGTACAAGCAAACAAACAAAAACGAAACAGAAGATAAAAAGATACAGCAGGAAAACTACCCCAGTTGACTCATCTGCCATCGCAAGCTAGTTCCTACCAAAGACACCAACTAGACCTGGAATCACCTGCGGAACAGGGTCTGCCCCAATGTTGTGGCTCCTGGTGGAGCACGGCTACTTGGGCACCTCGAGCCACCATAGTCACACGTTCACGGTTGTGCTTAAATCACCTCCCTCCTTGGGCACTCGTGCATCCAAGGAGTGGAAACGTATCCTGACGAGAGCAACGGAGGGAGGAACGGGGCGGGAAGGAGAGCTGCGTGGTGCAGCATCTACGTACGGCAGCTGCTAAATCATCATGGGTTGTTTATTGGTTGGCAAACAAACGGCACTTTCACAACAAGGGTTAGTAAAGGAGACCATCCGACTTCCTTGACCGTACAAAATGGATCATAAATTAAAAAAGACGAAGTAAAAAAGAAATTAAAATCCATGCTGCTACCTTACCTCTGGAAAAGCCTATGTTACTTAAAAACGTGTCAAATAAATAAGTTTCCTGTTAGGAAAATAACAAAGAGAAGACTACTATTCTTTTTTTCTCCTGAATCACTGCAAAATTCTTTTTTTTTCTTAAGCTTACTACGAGTCAGACCATTTTCTTCTCCCCCACGGCAGCACAAGGGCCTAGCCCCAGCCCGAGACGCTGCAAACACAGACCCTGCCCCGTGCTCGAGTCTGGTAAGGTCCGGTGGGAGGAAGAGAGAGACGCGCCGAGACAAGGAGACTCCGCAGAAACCAGCTGCAATCGCACTGCTAAAAACGGCCTCTAGAAAGCAACGTTTTGTGTTTTCTTTTAGTATTTGTGTTTTCTTTTTAGCCCACTGAGACTGTTTACTGGGACGGGAGGAAGAGGGAAAGGCAGGGGAAGAGGCAAACAAGCAAATAAAAAAATAAGGAATAATTAGAAAAAGAAAAGGAGCTATGAAAAAAAACCCTTGCTCCTACCGGTAGACAAACTTACAAGACCAACACAACAGAAAAAGTTCTTTTTTTTTTTTCTTTTTTTTCTTTTTTTTTTCCACTACATTAACAGGGACGCAAGTTCTGGAGGAACAGAAAGCAGACTATATGTGCAATGCTAGTATCTGTACATTACATAGAAACCGTCCGGCTTATTTATTTTATTTTTTTTTCTCCTTTTTCTTTTCTGCCATTAGTTTTTTTTTTCTTCTTTTTTTTTGTTTTTTTTTTTTCTTTCAATCATCAGTTAATACAGCAAAACAGAAAATACCCGGTCAGCACGTAACCCCTAGGATTCCCTCTTCCCCCGCCGCGCGACCTGCTGCGTTGGCCGGGGACAGGCGTTGGGCTCCCGATTTTTTGGCCTTTTTTTTTTTTTTTTTTAATCAGGTCCTCATTATTAAGAGCAACACAGCATCAAGGATTTTTTTTTTCTTTTTTTTTCTTTTTTTTTTAAAACAAACACAGCGTTAAGTTGAGAAGGCCGCGAAGTGTGCCGTTATCCGTCATAGCGCTCTCATTAACATAATGAAGTCTGTCTGTCTGTCTGTCTGCAGGGAGGAAAGGGGAGAAGGAGGGGGGAAAAAAAAAGAGGGGGTGGGATTGGGGTTTGGAGGGGGCGGGTTGGGGATCATCAGTCACTCGTCTCTTCGGGCTGGCCTAAAAATTCCGGTAAAAAAGGTCCGAGAGTTTCGCTTGCTTGGGAAACGGCGTCGGAGCGTGTGGAGCGCGCGTGCGCGCCTCCCCCGCTCGCCTCGGCCCCGAAGCGGAGCGCTCCGGAGCGGCGAGGGCACCTTCCTGCCGCCGGCCGCCGCGTCGGCCTCTATAGGCTGGTGACTAAGTGAGCGGGTCCTTTGGCGGGGCCATCCGGGGGCGTCCCGTCTTTGCTGGGCGGCACTATGAAACCGTCGCTGCTGCCTCGCCCCAGCTGGTAGTACGTGTGGAGCTGCTGGACGTGGTTCCTGGAGCCCAGGTTCGGCATGCTTTTGTAGTAAACGTCATCAGCGTCACCGCCCTTGGCCGCTGGCGGGTCGGTCTGGGTGCTGGCGGTGACGCTTTCTGTCACGGGCATGCCGGCCAGGGCGGGCATACTGGTGTAGAGAGAATCCCTGTTGGGCGACTGCAGCTCGTCCGTGTGCTCGTTGGTCAGCAAGGGGAAGAAGCTCTCGCTGTTGTCCTGCGGGATGCGCCGCCGCGCGTACAGGTGGGGCTGGTGGTTCTCGGCCGCGTACACGCGGGGCGGCAGCAGCGGCGCGTCCGACTCCTCGTGGATGAGCTCCAGGCCCAGGCCCTCCTCGTGGGTGAAGGAGGTGGCATCGTCCAGCACGATGGCGTCGTCCTCGCCGCCCACGCTGTTGACGAGCTTGTTCATCAGGTTGCGGCTCTGCTCGCTGGAGCGCTCGTGGTTGTTCAGGTAGGAGGGGATGTAGTTGGAGGTGAGTTCCTTCAGGATCTTCTTCTCGAGGGCATTCTCGGTGTGGTTGTACCCGCGGTCAATGATTTGCACGCAGTTGCTCAGGTACTCGCCGCTGGCGATGCTGTAGCTGTTGCCGTGATTACCATTCAGTGGTAGAGTATCCGTGACACTTGTATCCCTGGCATTGTTCAGAAGCCCCTCTGAAAAACATCACACAAGAGAGGGTGACTTGTACACACGGGACACTCACGCGGGCACCGGCGCGCTCCGAGCCCCCCGCCGGCTCGGGCTCGAGACGGAGACCCGCCGCCGAGCGCCGGCAACGGCTCGGGAGCAGGAGGAGGAGGAGGAAGGCGGCCTCCTCGCCCTAGGTTGTCCTTCCAAAGCCTCGTGGCGGTGGCGCTATATATATTCCTTGGGGAGCTGCCAAGGTGCTGAGCCTGAGCTGGTCCAAATTGTCCCGCCTGCGGTGCCGGGGCTCGGACAATCCGTCCCGGCTGAGGAACAGCCTTTGCAGAATGGATTAACTGCTCCCACTGCTGCATCTGGGAATTGCATCCTTACTCGTTTGGAAGGGGAAACCAACCCCGCTTGCCCTGTTTTGCTTTGGAGTCCACCAGAGGACGGGCACAAGCTCCAAAGGAAAAACACGGGGCTCGGCTCAAGCATCCTTGCAACGGATGGAGGCACAAGGTGCCTTTTTGGAGCTACGCTTGGTGCCACACAAGGCCACAATTACCAGCTTGATACTGGCCAGGGGGGAAATTTTGTTACACAGCCAGTGCTGGAGATGGCTGGAATAAGGTGGCCTGGCTTTGCTCCAGCCTTTACAAATAGCTTCCTTTTGCCCTGGGGCATTAAAGCACGAGGTTCAGTGGAAGGTATGGCCAGTGCTATTAAGTGCAATGGCAAAAGCCGGGGACGTGCTGAGAGCGGCACTTCTCGGCTTACTCATTCCCCCTCGCCTGCTCCTTCGGCAAACGCTCGCACAAGGAATATACATACACCTACAGCCACAGGAACGAGACCTTTGGATGTGAGCAACAAAGGGGCCTGGCTGCTGCACTGGAACTGCCTACTCGCATTTCCGTGGCGTCAACCTGGAGCTTGACTCTTCACTCACTCACAAGACCATGGAGAAATGCGTGGAATGCAGCGCAGCGTAAGTGCGTGAGGAGAAAATCAGGCCTCAGGAAGGTTAAACCACCATGCTTGCTTCCTTTTTTTTTTTTTTTGGTCTTTTGGATTACTGGCCTCCTAAGAATGAGCACAAACATGGGGAATGCACGGAATTCTCCAATTCTCAGCTAAGGGCTGCCCGTGCTGCACAAAAACACAAGCAGCTCCGTGCTTGTGCCGTGGTGGCTCGGAGGAGCCCTTAGCTGACAATTCAAGATTGACGGGTGCTCGAATCAAGCGGGGAAAATGCTCGGTGTGTTGCTAGCACGCCTTCGAAAATACCGTTTTTGGTCTATATCTGCAATGCAGTCTTGCAGCACGTCTGCGCCCGGGCGGCTTTGCTCTCATTTTGAGCACAACGCCCTGGAAATGTCTTCTGCGTTTTGGGTTTTGGATGCTTAGGGAGCGCTGGCAGGAGCATGGGTTCCCAAACAAGCATGGAAGCCTTGTGTATTGTCAAGTTGCCATCACAGATATAGAGCAAAGCCGTTTATTTTCACAGCGGAAGGTCTCCGGAGGAGCCACAATGTTGGGAGGATAAATGAAAAGTGGGTTTTTTTCCAGAGGGCTGGATGCAATGAATGACGGGTACAGCAGGCTCTGTCTGATGGTCGTGTTGAGCAACATGCATTGGAGCACTGAGCGCTACTTTAGCTGCCAATGCATAGAAAATGCTGGTAGGTAGCTAAAAAAAAACAAAACAAACCCCCAAACAAACAAACAAAAACAAAACAGATGCATTGCACTTAAAAACAGGGTGGTTTCAGTAATGAAATACGCCATATAAAACCGCTATGACCTTGCAAATAAAAATGCCAACTTTAAAAACGATTTAAACTCACACGCACAGTTATATGAGAAACTACTTTGGGAAAACAATGCCACAGAAACAAGAAATAAACAAAGAAAGAATCATCTAATCTTAGCTGTATCTATATATATATGTACACATACATATATATATACGTACACACACATACACATATATATACATATGTATATCCATATGCTTCTTATTCTTTGGATTTCAAAACTGTGAGATGAATTTCCTTTATTAACTACATCATCTATATGTGATGCAATAAAAGTGAACTAAAAAAAATTACATTTGATATGCAATGTTTAGCTTTACTCCCATACTTGTCTCTCTGTAGGGCTCTAAACGACAGCATGAAGAAAAGGAAAGAAAAAACAACAAGTAAGCTTACAGCGACAGTAGGAGAAACATGAGTAAAAAGCAAATTGATGATATGCAGAAAAGAGAGTTAAAGGAAATAATTTCCACTGCCCAGAATACATGAATTTGTTACATGGTTTATTTCAGGTTAGAAAATTATATTGACATTCGAGACAGAAAATTATTTTACGCACAATATTCAAGAGGCTACATTTTTATTAAAAAAAAAAAACACATTTAAAACTTTTTTCCAATGCCATTGTCAAACGTTCAGAGTGCAACACAAATCAAGACAGAAAGCCTGGGAATTTAGGAAAGTCTACAGCTGCAATGGTCATGCTTCAAGAGACAGGCACTGTCAGTGTCATTTCCATAGTCTTAAAATGAATGGCTTTACTTACTGTTAGTTATAATAACCCCTGGCAGTTGAAATTGAAATCCATTTCCTTGCTAAAATGTTTGGCCGTCCGTCCTTTGCAACAGTGCTTTGTAAGAGTACGCCTTTGCTCATCACGGGGCTGCCGGCATTTGCCAACTTTTGCAAAGAAGCCTTGCTTTTTCCTTTCCCTCTTTAACCAAGCGCATGGAAAACTACATGGGCTTTGCAAACAAAGGTGAGAGAAACAGCAGCTCAAACAATGGCATCTCGAAATGAGGCTATTGAGAAGGAAGGGTTTGAAAAAAATTAAAAAGTAACAATAATAAAAGAAGAGCCAATGATGAAGATGGAGAGCCATTAACTTTGCCACTCGGCACTGGTTTGTGGCTGGTGCTGTTTAGACAGAGCTGGTGAGTGGTTTCCTTCTTCGGCTACAATTAGCTTTCGTGAGAGCCGCTGGGCGCTCGCAAGAGGCTCGGGTGTCCCGGCGGGCGGGCGGGCGAGCGCGGCCGTGTCCGGAGCGAGCGCGTGGCTGGCTCAGTGGTGTTGTGCCAGGCTCCCCGCCTGCCCCGTCCTTGGTCCTCTGCGCGGCCGGAGAGCCTCACGTCCCTGCCAGAACGCCCGAGGTGGCGGAGGAAGGTGCAAAAAGGACAGAGCCTTGGGAATGCAGGGTGGATTAGCTGGGTGCTGTTGCTTAATGCGTCCGCATCGCCCGCCAAGCCCGGGCAAGGCACCCCGGAGATGGGGACGGGGTCTACTTTTACAATGCACTATTACTGCTTTAGCCTGAAATCCCCAAAACCCTTTAAGACCGATTATTTTTGCTAACCTTGGGTTTCTGCAGGGGGATCTCCTCTTATTCACCGCTGTCACAGCAAATCCTCCTTCAAGGCCAGCAACCAGTTTGGAAAGCAAAAGCTATACCACAGCTAGGGGCGTTAACAACCTGGTGGCCTGCCCCAGAGTAACGGCTCGGATTCTGCTGCCTCGGAAGTCAAGGGCAGATCTCCAGTGTCTGAAATGGCCCTGGTGCTGCTCCCGTTCCCTTTAATCTCCAGGGGGTGAAGGCAGGTTTCTGTTAACCACCCGGCTGTGCTGCACTGAACAGCAGTTTAAAATCAACACCACTATTTTGAAATAAGGCGCTATTCGCTCAGCATTCCAGTGTTAAAACGAGAAGAATGCAAGATTATTAAATGCACATAAAAGCTTTTTCCTTTTTTTCTTTTTTTCTGGGTCACATTTCGGCCCGAGTCACCTCTGTCCACTTGAGTCACACAGGCTTCAATACGAGGACTGATCTTAAGCCAAGCACTGGCCCCACGTTACCTGCTGCCAAGGGACTGCAAAGTCCCACTGCATTTTAAGCAGTTAGGCTACGACCAGACACCCTGCCTAACACGTGAGCTGCTGCTCTGTTACTTCCCTATCAAGAAATCTCAGCACTGTCAGGTAGGCAAGTCTACGGAAGACCCAAAGCCAGGTTCAACACCTGCGTCACCCTCAAGGTCTTCCTGTTCATAGCGTTTCATCCTTAACCATGACCCCTCTAGGAAAGCAGGAGCAGGATCACATTTATTTGCCCACGGTCAGCGTTGTTTAGGAAATTAAACCGACAGCCAAAGGGTGAGATGCAGACATTTCCTTGCAGTTTGAAAACATCCCCTTGATACAGGACACTCCAAGCTTGCCTTTCCTGGGAAGGGAGACCTGGATTGGGAGCGGAGAGCTGGAGGGGCACCAACACGTCCCTGAGCCCTCATGTCCGAAAGGGGCATTGCTCCGTAGGGATTCGGCCGCCTTTCAAACCAGCCCCCCAGGAATAATTCGGAGGTAACAGCCACCTCCGGGCACCCTTTCCCCTCCGTTTTTGCCGTTTAATTGCACGTATGAAAATGCATTAATGCAAATGGCCAAATACTTATTAAAAAGGTCTGAACTCCTTGGAACCGGCCTATGCTCCTTCCTTGCGATCCTGTTTTCTCCCTAGGGACCAAAGGGGCGTTTGCCCTGCGTGGCTTTTCCCTTGCCCTCCCTGGGGCAGACACCCCGGTGCACGGCTGCGCACATCTCTACATGCCATTGCAAACAGAGTCGCGTTGGTGGAAGCTTCACTTACCTTCAGAGGTGTGCCTGGTTCTGAAATGGAATGATTGAACAGGGAAAAACGGGCCGACAACAACGAGGGAGATGGAGACGGCCAACAAAATACACACAGGAAGACCCAAACAACTCAAAAGCATGGAGATTCAGGAAAAAAAAATCAAAATCAAAATCACAATGAGTGCTTTGAGCAGAACCGATGGTGGTGTCTCAAAGCGGACTCGATTGCTCATGGAAGAAAGCCCACGGAAAATGGAAAAATGCACTGAAATGAAAGGGGGGATCATTTGTGTCCAGTTCCAAAAGCAGAACAAAACAAAATAAAGTGTGTGAGGGGGGTGGGGAAAAAAAAAAAGAAGGAAAAAAAAAAGAAAGAAATGGGCCAAAATAAGCCACAGAAAATGGAATTCTCACTAGAAAAATTAGAGAGAAACTCCAGCACACCTTGTGCGTTGTACATGCTGACAGAAGGGTTGTTATAGACGGCCGATTCCCCGAGCAATGTATTATAAGGGTTGTTAGTGCCATGAGGACGAAGCAGAGCATTGGTTATAAGATGATTAGCCATGGCTCCTGGAGCAGCCCAATAGAAAAGACAGAGAAAAAAAACAACAACAACAAAACAAACAAACAAACAAAAAAAGGTCAATCAGGCAAATGCAGCAATTAAAAAAAAGGGAAAAAAGAACATTCAGAATGACAACAGTTGAGATCGCCCTGGTTACAAGCAGCCAGCTCAAACTAGACTCGAGACCTGGAGGCCACCAAAGCAGCACAGATGTCACTTGACGATGCGCACATCCACACCGAGGCAAAAGAAAATGGGGTGGAAAGCGGAGCAGCTCCGTCGAGGGCGGCCGCCCGCCCCCCTGCCCGCCCGCAAGCAGGGCTTTGCCCACATGCTGGCCACGAGTACACGGAGGGACACGGCAGCCTGCAGATGGGGCGGCAAAGGGCTCTGTAATGTGCCAAACAAAGGAGGGGGAAAAAACTTAAAATAATAATAATAAAAAATAATGACTAACATAAAAACAGCACATTCGACGTCCACTGTGGACTGGGATCTGTCGTCTTTGAAACGCGTTCGAAATAATAGTAAGGAAAAGAGTAACTCAAAAGAAACGATGGAGGATGGAGGCTCTCCTAAGGCTCTTGGCGCTGATCGGAAGACCCTTTCTCGGTAGCGACACTCGTTTCTAACGGGGTAGCCTGCACTGTAGGTTCTGCTCTGCGAAACTACCCCCTTGAGCGCGTCGACACGGTCCCGAAAAGCACAAGGTCCTTTGGGCGCCTTAGCGGGGAGCGAGAGCCGGCCATGGACACATCCACATCCTAGGGCTCTCCCTTTTCCCAGTAAACACCTTTTCCCCCAGCTCCCGGCTGCCTCGGCCATCGTCAAAAGGATGAGGAGGCAGCTGAGAGCTTCTATAACCCCTCATCCCATTAAAGCTACTCCGGATCCCGAGAGGCGACCGGCTCAGCAACTTGCCCTGGGTTTGGGTAGACACCGAGAGCGGGAAAATCCACGGATTCGCTGCTCTTTCCCAAGTGGCCTAAGCCATGAGAAGCCTTGGGCCAGGCCTGGGCTCTTGGCCAGCCAAGGAGAAGGGAAAGAGCCCAGGAAGGGGTAGGAGGGAGCAGCGCGCTGCCCTCGGCCTCCCTCGAGCAGCCCGTGGCACCCGGACACATGTGGCATTAGCAGGAAATTCAGCCTTGGGAGCATGGAAAGAAAAGGAGGAAGCGGCACCGCACGAGGCCTGCATGCCAGGAGGGCTCCCAGGCACATGCAGCTTGGGAAAACGCTGCTTTGTCTCACCTGTGTTTTGGGCTACACTGGTGTAAAGCAAGGGGAGCTGAGTGTTTGGAAATAAGGAAAGAAATCTGTCTCCTGGAAGAAAACATTACAGGAACACTTCACTAAGCCACCTTGCACGGAACTAGCAGGTAAATGAGGCAGTACTTGTGTTCTGGCAGCGTATTTGTCCACTGATCCCCGTACGTCTGGGATGAGGGGTTGCAGGAACCAGACAACTAGATGGTTTCCAATACCCTTCCTTGAAGCATCATTAAATGGAAACGCCAGAAAGACACCCATTACATTGATTAATTTGGATTCTCCTAATCTACTTCATGCTTGTTGTCCCCAGGGATGTGCTGAGAGAAGCATTGGGTGCATCGGGGCTCCAAGGAGCCTATAATTAAAGCTTTAGATAAAAAATATAATAATGCAAACAAATCCCCATTACTGGGCCCAGCGAGGGTGAAAGCCTACAAGGTACCACCAGCCATAAACTGAAGCGGCCTCACCAATCAACAAGGAGCAAAGCCCATTAATTAGGGAGAAGGTGTGTTTTCCAAAACGGTGAGGAAAACTGGGGCTTGTGCTTGCTCGTATTCTTCATGCCACAAATGTGCAATGCACAAATGTCTCCCAACAGGTCACGGCGCCCTGCATCTTGCTTGCTTAGCTATGTCTCAGCAGTAACGCTCCCTATAAAATCCCTTTCGCGGCCTCCTGAAGCACTCGAGTCCAAGGCACGTTCCCAAAGACATTCTCTGTTTCTACCGCGTTTCCACCGACATCCAACCCAAGATTAGGGAATGGCACTAAACACAGCGCCCAGGCCAGCTCCGAAACTCCAAATTATGTTCAAATTCTGGATCAGGTGACACCAGTTCTAGGCATCCTGGGATTACAGACTGTGATTGCAGGGGAAAGGAATCGTGCAAGCAACAGCCAGAAAATCCATCGGCCTCTGTGCTCGTGGTCTGTCTGCAAAATATCCCTCCCAAAATCTGATATGTAACCGGCCAGGACGAACCAGTGGAAAATCCCACTTTCTGGGATCGCCTCTGACTACACCCATGTGTCCAGGGTTTGGATAGCAAAGTCAATCGATTTGGCGCGCACATGAAAGCGAGCAATGCTTGAACGACAGTACGCGGCAGAAACTGTACCTTGGCCTTCCCTTCCTTAGACGAAAATCGATGTCCTTGGCAAAAAAAAGAGATAGCTCAAAAAAAAAGCAACGAGCGCATTTGTGTTGTACCAAAATGTTTCATTTCCCCTGACCTAGAAGTCCCAAAACGTCATTTCTTTCTGCTTTTGTTTGCTTATGTTCTTTTTTTCTTTTTTTCAGGAAGAAAGAAACACTAATATAAAACATGCATTGCTGTGTCTTTGGTCAAACCTTCATCTTTCTCTTTTCTCCCCGTTTTGGCCAGGGAGAGCAAAACCACCTCTTTTCCTTTGGTTTTCCCTACTTCTGCCTTCCTCGGCTGCCAGGGGCCCTGCGCTATCAGGTCACCTGTTTGCTCGGGTCCCAGACCATCTCCCTAGACACAAATCCATTCCCAAGTGTCCTAGCACGGTCACAGAATTGCTGTCTTCTATTAACCCTGGTAAATAACTGTCCTCCTGAACATTAATGGCACTGAAGTAGCCTTCAATACTGCAACAAATCAGCAACACTGATTTCGGTTTGTGTATTCTGGCCTGTTCGGTGCATGGCTTAGCATATTTACTCCGTTTTATTCCCTGGAAAAGAAAATACATACGGTGCAGGTCTGTGTCGAGCCAAAGCTCCATTCCTCTTTGTCCCCTCCTTTATGGGTGCTCAGTAGTACCATTTACTGCATTACAGGAGGATTATTTCAGTATTTAAAGTGCTGGTTTTCAGCAGGTTCTCTTGCGATTCATGCAAATGATTAATGCAATCATGAAAAGTCAAACCAGACTCACTTGCTGGAGGACAACAGGTATTTTCAGCTTTTTCCTGGCGCCCTCCAGCTGACGCGCCGGCGCTAAGATTTATCGAGCTGTGTTCGCATAATAGCCAACAGGATCCAGTTAATAAACTTCAATAAACCTCCCTATTAAATTTCCCTCCAATAGGTTTGTTGTCACTCGCAGCATCTAATCTATTCATTGAGGAGCTATTAATACTGACTGCAGCAAAATGGGATTTCAGCAAATGAGATTGTTAAGCTCTGGGCCATCTTCCTCAAAATGAAACATCCCCCTGCTTTTATGCGGAGACAGGGGAGGGAAAGCCATGTTTTTCCCTCCTTTTCCTTCCTTTCTCGTGCAGCTATTTACGCCGACAAGGGGGATTATAATCCGCAGGCCCCGCTCACAACCCCTGGTGGTGGCCTGGATGGTGGGAGCTTCTCCCTTTGAGGCTTTCTGGCTCCGCTCCTGTTATTTGCACCCCGGGCACTCGCTCAAATTAATGCCTTGCAATTCCGCACTGACTCCCACCGCTCTCTTGCTCCCTCCTTCGCAGCCGGCGCATTAAGACTGCTCTGCAGCAGCACTCTGCTGGAGCTAGCGCTCCCCAAAGCCCGCTCTGATTTCAGAAATTGCCTCGCCCTCCCTTTTCCTCCTTAAATCCGATCCACCTAATGACTGAACTTCCAATTATATGGCTGTCAATCCGCAAATCAAAGCCGGTTCATAATATCTCCCCGAGGAGGCGCGCCACGTCACTCACCGAAATCGCTGCAACAAATCTTGGCTAACAGTCCCAGGCAGCGGAAAAACAAAATAAACTGCAAGACAGTCGACAGCGGGAATCATTTTGCACAGAGTTGGAGTTGAATTCCCCAAGTGTTGACCCTTGATGCCAAAAAGTCAGTATTTTCCTGGCATAAAGTGTATGCCTTATTAGATGAAGGGGAAAAAAAATATCAAGTTCAGGCAATTGATAGTCCAAAAAAGACGTGTTTCCTTGCCTGACAAAATAACTAGGTAATATCCATCTGTTCTCTTCTACCTGAAAACGCTCTCTGGTTTGTAACTGGTCATCTCTAGAGGTCCCTTCCCACCTCAATTCCGTGGTTTCTGTTCGAATTCTGTGGTTTAGGGGTGGCTCATTTCTACCTTTGTGCGGCTGCTGCCTTCTGAGGCTGAACAAGAGCCACGTTTGCTTGGAGCTGCCCCACGGCACGGCCCCAATTCTTCTCGTTACACAACATAGGGGTAGGCAACTCTCCTCTGGCTTCTCCTGCACATGAGGACTGCAGACCTCATCTCACGACAAAGCCCCTGGTTGATGCGGTGGGGACGTCTAAGCCGTGGGGAAGGCAGTGGGGAAGAGCGTGGCCACCGGCACCGCGCGACAGCCCTGTTGCTCCTGCACCAAACGCGGCATCTCCCGCTTGCTGCCGCTGCCCCAAAGCTGCTTCTTGCATGGTCAGGACCCCACGGCCACCTGAAGATCTCTTAAATCTTCGCCCACCCTCCCCGCGGCACACACAGCCGTCCCCGCTGCATTAGCAGAGCGGATAGGGTTGCGGCGCGGAAATCACAGCTTAATTATATTTTGGGGTGGGCGGGAGGAATTTGACGGGAGATTTCATTTAGGAAACAATCAGGTCTCCGTTGGGTTAGAAATCAGGATATTAATGTTCTTCATTTTAATTTTCCTCTCTGACTCAGATTCCCACTGTTTGAATTTGAGCTCAATTTGTTCTGTTCATTATGGAGAAATCCACATGAATTTGACATTAAACTCATTATCTCTGAGAACAGTAGCAATAATATCCTTTTTTTTTTTTCCCTGTGTATGTTTCAGATTAGATCTTTGTGGCTGACACAGAGATGCAGAGGAGAAATAATGAAGCGAGGGGAAATCAAGCAATTTTTTTTCTGGAGTGCAACTCAGAAGCAGGGACACGCAATGACTTCCATACGTTTGGGAAATGACAGCAAGGGGCAGCAACAAGGGATATCTGTGTCGACTCTTCCCATTCCAGTGTGCTGTCATGGGAGTAAACAGGGAGCGGATGTGGCTTTCCGAGATGGAAAACCTACCTGGAATGTTAACACTAGGGATGTTGGGGCTTAAGGAGGATTAATCTGGGGAGGCTGCTGGCATTTGTATCGGTTTGCTAGCGAGTGCACATGTGTGGGCATCCCCTTATTTGTTAGCTTGCACGGATACGCATAGCTCATTCCGTGCATTTTCCTATAGCAAAGCAGTATTTGATATTGCAAAAACACTCAAATCCCCCAAAAGGAGAGCCTGGACATGCCCGGTGCTCAGGAGGCAGCTGCTGGGGTGCGCTCTTCATGGGAAGGTAGATGAGGAGATACTTGTCCCACTCCTGTCCCCCTCCTCCCTATGAAGGCACCAGTACTAAGCGGGGCTGAGCAAGGGGAAACGAGGCCAGAAACATTTTGGACAGCAGGAAATATCTGAAATGGCCTTGGAGAACCTGGGAGGGAAGAGTACATTACCTGCCACTACAGCAGGTAGGTATGGGGTTATGCCTTCAATTCCAGGAATTAATACCCAGGAGGCTCATGGAATAAGGGCAGAAAGGGACGCGATGGGACAGCAGACATAACTGCTGCTGATTGCAACTGAGGAATAAGGAAAACCAACACGGATCTGCCTGTGACACTGGCAAGCAAGAGGGGACTGCAGGACCTGTGAACGGGATGGGGGTAAAAAGTGGCTTAAAGGAAGGAGAAGCCTTAATTGAGCATGACAAGGCATGGAGAGGCAGTGCCGAGCCAGGAAGATGGGAGATACAGGGAGAAGACGGCACCTTCTTACTCTTCCCAAACGGTGACTGCTGCCTGCAAGCTTCGGGCAAATACCCATGCACAAAGTAACGTTCGGCACGAAGACCTCTGCATTAAAGGTGTCTAGTATTCAGCTGAAGTGCGGCCAGAGTGGAAGTTATTTCCTTAACCGGCGGCTTGATGCGTTGGTCGATAAGTGTCTCTGGTAAGCAGGCAACCATTAACCCATTTCCAAAGAGGCTGGGAGGGCTGGAGAGGGCCTTCTGGAAGGGCCGCGAGAGCCTCTAGTGTCAACCTCGCGCAGGGAGAGATGCTAAACGCACAATCCCAGGCTTGCAGGTTACTCCTGTGAGCGTCTGCTGAGCGTTTGTAAATAAAACATTAATGAAAAGGCTCCTTTAAAGTTCGATATATAGTAAAATATTAAGGGGAAGACCGGAACTGTGGAAATTGTACTGCCCTACTGGTCTATTCTGACAGGAACTGAATGGAGAGGCTGAGCAAGAGTTGAAGAAACAACTTTGGGCTTTGCATAAAGCCTAAGACATGACTCTTTCCTTTGAAACGCAATAAACAGGATAAAGGGTGAAATATCTGGAGTCCCATGCAACTGGATCCCTGTTGATGCCCTCTAGGTTTCCCCAGCCTGCTGCTTTGGAGCAGCTAACTGCCACGGAAATGCTTAGGCCTCCGTTCTGCAGATACTTCTGTCCACTGGAAAAGCAAATAGCCACTATGCCCATGTGAAAGGGGTGCACTGCAGTAGCTCCAGTTATTCAAGCCATCAAAAAGTCCCACCTAAAAGCACTGGCGCAGCCTTTCTTGCACCAACAAGCCCAGAAGATGCTGTTGGCTAAAGCCCTTTGCACCTCTCCCGTTTTAATGCCAAGACAGAGAAAACCGCAGGAGCAACGTGCACGGATAAAGCAATCTGCACTGAGGCCTCTGCAGCTAGTGACATCTACAACCTTCTCCAGCAAGGAACATCATCAGGGCAAGATAATGAGACCAGCAACACACGAAAGCCATCGGAGCATGGGATAACCTCCACGCTGCTTTCCCCTTCGCGCTGATTTGAGCCGTTTGGATACTACCGGGAGACCTGAATCCTCTGTATTTAGTCCCCCAGGGCTCAATATTACTAACCATAGATTCAAAGTCCTTCCAGGCTGCCCTCAGACTGCCAGGCAGGCGAAAGACCCTATAAAATTGGCATAAAATCTGTCTAAGGAAAATCTGGGTAAGAACCACAGTCCCAGCTCGTTTCTTGGTTGAATTTTACCCCTCAAAAACAGGAAAAGTCTTTGATTTCCCCCAACACTGAGGGAAGAGCTGGGCACGCTAACCCATACCCCATACCAGCACAGAGTGGGGAGACACAGAAAGCAGAGCTCATCACCTCGTTTCTCAAGACACGCCATAAAGTAACTGTACTAGAGGCAAAAGCAAGCCGTCTTCAAGGTTAAAATTAGTATTTTCTCATCTCCCCTTATAGTCCCTTTCCCATAAACCATTCAAAAGGATTTTTTCCCCTCTTCTACCCTCATGAGCTTGCGGCACTAGCGCTTTGCGGTGGGAAGGGGGAGGCTTCTTTTTCACCTTTTTTTTTCTGGGGGTGGGCGCAAAAGGGGTCTCCTAACTTCCTGCCAGGGATGACAGCTCTTGGAAATGCATGTGTGAAAAAGAAAGAAAAGAAAAAAAGGAAACAACCGCCGCCAAACCTCCTCCTGGCGAACACCGTAACATTTTGCAAGTGAGAGAATAAAAGTCCAGGGCAATTTGCAGTGGGGGAACAGGGAGGGACAAGGGGACAATACATTGTAAACATCCGTAAAGTCACCACGAGAGTTAGAGATAGGAAAAAAAAAACTATATATATATATAGTTTATAATTACCTCTGTTGAGTGAAGCTGAACTGTTTATATCTCCAGTAATAAAGGAAGACTCGGACTGCTTTCGAACTGTGTCATTCCACATCCTGCGGATCCGGCTCTGAAGAGGGATTGAACCACAGCAGGTAGTGAATTTTCAGCGGTGGCAGAGGTTGCTTTTCGCCTCTCTAAAGACGGATACTGGCACGGCCAGCTCACCCCGAGACTTGTTTCTGCCCAGCCCGTAGCTGCTCTTTCGTTATAATCCCAGCAGACGCTGACTAACTTCCTAACACCAATGCCTACCACCACCTAGGAGGTGCATAATATGTTTGCTTGGATTGCTTGTGTCTTAAATATTTTTTTTTTTAAATCAATTGACATTATGTATGAGAAAACCCATGCAAGCTGCATATTCGTCAATATGACATCAAATAAGAGAAAAACAACCTACGGGAAGAAACATGGGTGCTTCTCTTTATTCCCCCAGGTAGCATACATCTATTTTTGTAAAATAAAACAGAAGAGCTGATCTGTGTCTTCGTGGCCCTGGATGAACAGGAGTTCTCTACAGCTGCTATCCATCTCAGGGAAATCTCCGTAAAAAAAAAAAAAAAACATATATACAACTACAAATAAATGACTTCTATTCACCTCCTGAAAAATGTGCAAGGATCTTTCCATCTCTGGGAGCTGCAAGGGAAGCAATGGGCCAGTCGTGTTGGCCTTCTCTTTGGTTTTCTTAGGAGGCTCCAAAGTATTTATCTTTGCAGCTTTTGCACTGTTTTCTACCTCCTCCTTGGCTGTACCCTGCAGCTGTACCGGCCTTGTGAGGGGACCATCTGCAGTGCCCGTGAGGACACGTCTGCAAACCCCAAAGCCTGGGAAACCCCAAGTCCTCCTGCTCTACTCGTAATTTCCATATTAATTGAATCTCCTAATCACTCATTAGCCCTTTATAAGATGAACTACGGCGTAATATGTGACCCATGCACTCATACAGCAAATAGTTTGCAGCTGGGGGCATTTCAACCATTGCATTTCTCTCAGCAGGTGTGGTGGATCCAGTGATCAGCCACCATGATCCAGTTCCCTAAGTGCTTTGCAGGGGAAAAAAAAAAAAAAGTTTTTGTTGCATTTCCTTCTGCTTGGACTTTGCTATTAAAATGTTTGGGGTCAGATACGCTCATCCCTTGGGTCCCTACCTGTTCTTGATCTCACGGGAGGTTTCTCTTGGCCCCTCCATCCAAGGATAAGCTGCAATGGGCAACATGACCTGCCTCGGTACCCTAAAAACTCAGCCCGACGTGACCGGCTCGCGGCTCGGAGAGTCAGTTCACCCTCAGGAGGGCTTATTATCTTGGGCTGAGGACGCTCGCAGGGAGGACCTGATAAAGTCACCTCTTCTTGGCAAGGAGGGCACCCACCTGCAAGCCGAGCAGCTCAAACCCAACACATTTCAAAGCAGCCACCCAAATGTTGCTGGATAGAGTAAGTTTGGTACGGATGGGAATTGAGCATTGCTCTCCTGGGCAGAAGCTCCCTATTTTACACCTATTTGCCCTACATGATATCTAGAGTTGGTAAATGCCAAAGTAGAGCATGAGTGGATGACATCTTGGAAACCGCAGAAAATAAATAACCATTTGCTCTGAGACATAAATCGCAAATTATGTTTTCCTGGGAGGTTATAAACTGTTACTCGCTGTGTGTCTTTCATAATTTAATAGTTGAACTGTCAAGTATAATTACTTCCATTAGTAATACTGAATAAATTTGTGTTTGGTTTCTATTGATTAAGTAGTAAGCTTCTTCGTTTTGCATGAACTGCACTCCTATAAATCTGTATCGGGGCATAAAAGTCAGCTTGAAAGCTGCAAAGTCCACAAACTAAGCAAAAATGGAATTTGGAGATGACCAAATCATACCAAATCCAGTGACTTCCTAAGACAATCTGACCCTCCCTGGATACTCTCTTAAGAGATATAGGCACGAAGCCCTCAGTACCCGGGGAAGAAACGCGCGTTACCTGTGAGCCTGTGGAGTATCTTCCAGGTGTCCGGGAGCCCGAGGTTTTTCCTGAGCCGATGGAGCTCTCTGTACTTTTCCCGCTACAACAGTGCGTGCGCAGGCATTTCCCGTATTCCTTACGGACCTGAGCCAACGAAACGGGGACGATCGCGTCAGATTTTGGACTTTAACGTGTGTGTGCGCGCTCCAACCCCTCACAGGGGTTGCTCGGAGCACGCAGCGCTCAGCTAGCTGTGAAATCCCCCTCGCCCGACTGCGAGCAATTCAAAACAGCCGTTTAAGCAGCAAATTACAGCTTTTTCATTAGGCTTTTCCTTAAGCACTTGAGACAACCACAATGCCACGAGTGCCCAATATGCTCGAATGCCTAATCAATCCTTTGCTGCGAGAAAATAATTCAATTGCTTTAATTAGCCACCCACTGCTTCCTCTCTGCAGCTTTTTGCTGATTTCCTAGTCCGTGATAGATAGGATGGGAAAGGAGTTTTCTTTTTCTTCCTCAAATAATTCCTCCCTCAGCTCTAGGGTCAGGAGAGACATCCGCCCCCACGGCCAGGTACCGGCCTGTCGTCACCCTTCCTCTATGCCGCTATCCATCAGGAGCAATTTCCGAGTGAACAGCCATGGATGAAGGGTAGGAAATTGCTCGAGGCAGACGAGCGCATGGTCTTTCCATGCAAAATCAGCCCTCTGAGAGCTCGCGAGGAGCTGGTGCTGCGCTAGGAGCCGGCTGCTTGCAAGAGGGATGAGGCCAGGCTGCGCAGGAGGCTGGGAGGGCAGCTCTGGAGCTCCAGATGCCCACGAAATGCTTCACCTGGATGCCCCAAAGTTCTCCTGGAGCACGTTAAGCTACAACTAGAGTTTCTTGGTCTATTGGGATGAATGCGTTTAAGACAAAATGAGAAGGAGCAAAGCTCTGACTCCAGAGAATCTCTCTTCAGCCTCAAGGATGCCTCGCTTTAATACATTTTATTTATGTCCTTTTAGGCCGGACATCATTTTCCAGTTGAGCCCACAGGAAAATTTCCACTCATGTGAATAATACTGAGAAAAAAAGGGCTTTTTGATGGAGAATAGCGCTGAGTAAGACCTTAACTTCACCCAGCAGGCCATTCCCCCCCCAAAACACCAGTCGCACAGACACTGGGCCCCAGCTGTTCATGCGTAAACTCTCCCCTCTGTTTATCTCACATAAGGAAAGTGGCCTTCAGAACCAACACTAACAGCCAGGCGTGGACATGCACAGAGCTGCAGAGTGCTGCACCACTGACCTTCCGTGCAGAATAAAACGGTCCCTCCAAATACTTATTACTGGCTGGCAGCAGCTCTAAGCTTGATCTACACAGAGCTTACTCTCCCTTTTTTTAATCAGAGTTTCCCCAAGTTCCTCTGCTGTTACCTTGCAAATGTGCATTGTGTCACACTGCGAAACATGCTTTCTTTTTTTGTGTGTGTGCTCATTTTGGAGGAAGGTTTCCAAAAAGCACAAACTGGGATTAAAAGATGCAAAGGCCAAGGATCTGTTGCAAACTTCCTTTGGGCATTGGGAAAGGGAGGGAGGCAGCCCTGTTATGTGCTGCAGCAGTTGTCAGGCCACAAAACACCCCATTACCGTGGCTGTTAGAGCCAGGAACCGCCTGTCTTACCTTTTTCTGGAGGACACAATGGAAAATGAATATAAACATTCCCTGCAGAGAATTGAATATGGTGAAGAGATAGGCCATGATGACTGTGCTTTCATTAATATACATGAGTCCAAAGGCCCAGGTCAGTCCTAGGAGGCAGAGCAGGGCTATTGCCCCTATAACCCAGGACCTGTTAGGAGAAACAAAGCAGAGGAAGAAAGGCATTAGTCTTCCGTTTGCAATGGCACACAAAAATCTACAAGCAGAAGCAACCGGGGCTGTTGCTTTATCAAGCAGCAGCATCAATCCGGAGCTGCTGGGATCTCTGCGGCGGATTGGATGCAGCTTGCAAGTCTTTGAGCTTGAGGAAATACACAGACAGGGAAATGGCATGAGCGTGGCCGCTACTCCCAGCAGCGTGATGACGGATAGCGTAACTCGAACCCGTCCCCGGCAGCGCTCCCGCTCCTGGTGCTAACGTAGAGGCAGTGCGCATGGGAATGAGATGGAGATGCCGCTTCCCGGATGGCAGGAGCAGGAAAACAAACCGGCCAGACCAACGAAGCTAAAGGCCACCTTGCTAGCGCCCAGCGCAGGGGCAGAGGTGCCGGTCGGGTTAGCGTTGCTGCGCTCAAGGCCGCAACACGGTTCCTGCTGCAGTTTAGCTGGTTGCCCGCGTGCCCCCGAGCGGCACCCGGCAAGCAAGCCGACAAGCCCTGAGGGAAGCTCCCTCCCTGTAGCACTGCTTGCCACCTCGTCCACACGACGAGGGGGGAAATAACATAAATATTACGTGCTCACACCACAGACCTGCTCCCGCTCTACCTGCTGCCACCCTGCCACCTTGCGAGGTGCCACCTTGATTTCCTTCTGGTTTTCCCTAGCAAAAACCAGCCCTAACACCCTATAAATGGATATGATGATGCCAGCACAGCCATCAGCCTTTGCTCCTCTTCCTCAGCCCTTCGGCTCCCCAAAACCTCCGGGCTTCCTTGGCATCTCCCCTCAGCCCAGGGTGGCTTCAGCCCCCAAGAAACCTGGCCTGGGTTTGGGCTTCCCGCCGCCGAGCGGAGCACGGGGCAGCGGAGAGGAAGACGAGGAGGAAGGTTAGCAGGGCAAACGCAGCAATGCAGGGCTCAGGCCGGGCTATCGGCCACCAAGCATCTCGGGCTCCTGCTTTCAGCGGGGCTTGTCGCAAGCAGAAGCGAACCGCTGTCGTGTTTATGTTTTGTGTTGTTCTTTTTTTTTTTTTTTGCTTTCCCCTTTAAATATGAGAGAGAAAATACAGCATTACGCCTTCCACTGAAGCTTAAAATAGGTATTATTTAACCACGCGACCAAAAGAACTCCCTAAGGTATCCACTTATTTAGGCACTTCTCTTAAGAAATCACTCTCGTGTGTCTAGCGGACCAGAACGGCTCCTTTGAAGCATTTCCAGTCAATCCTGCTAATAAATATTTAGCACTATGCAAAAGGAAGCTGCGCTCTCAAAGCCCTCCTGAAAGGGAGCCACCAGGTAAAGCTGACAGCGCTGGCGGCTCCGTGCGCTTTTCTCCTAGAGCTTCCAGCACCAGCGACAGCGCGCGAGGATCCTCATTCCCTGCCAGTCCTAAAAACTGCCTCCGCCCGCGGACAGGGAATCCAGGGGAGAAGAACCCTCACCGTGCAAAAGGACCCAGGCCGCGGGAACGGAATGATTAGCGAACAAGTAAAGAACCAACGCGTGGAAGAGGAGATGGGGATGAGACTGGAAGAACGAACACGAAAGGACTCTTCACCAGAAGAACAAACTGAAAGTCTACGGCGAAGCTGAGTCGCTCCCCGTTTTGCACTGCTGTGCTTTATTTTACTTTTTTTTTCTTTTGGCACGGATGCTCTGAAGCATTTCTAGGCATTTTTGGCTATTTTTTTTTTTTGTTTTGGTTTGTGGTTTTTGCTTGGCTCTTTGTACAGACTTGCTGTTGTTTTCCTCATAGCCTTTCTCTGGTGCCAGCAGAAACAAAACCATCGCCTGCTGCCACGGTGGCAAGTCTTGGAGCGAGGGACAACTGGGGACTGCAATCTGGACGTGTCCTGGGCACCCAAGGGGGCTTTGCTCGGGGTGGTCCCATTAACCAGAAGGGAAACCACCGCCCAGGCACCTTTCCACACATTTTGTTCTCTCTTGTATTTGCTACCAAGCATAGGAGCCCAGAGAGCTGCTATGGGTAACACAAGTCTGTACCACGCACGATCACGGAGGTGACGTTCGCCTCGGGTTCAAGCGGTGTCCAATCAAGAAATATAGAGCAGACAGAGTGACCAAATTGGTTGGCAATACATGGGCAGCACATTTACGCTGCGCATTAGCTGTATGCCTGGCCATGTTCCTGCCCAGTTTGCTCTTCTGCCTCAAATGCGAATGACAGAAGCTTTAATGATTTGTCAATATTGATCTGACAGCCGGTTCATGGGACCACACTGATAAATGCAATTTATCAGCCATTCAGGTCATTCTTACTTGATGAAGGGTCTGTTATCCTCATAGCTAAAGAATGCGTAGACATAAAGACAAGAACACCAACATTAGAAATATAACAACACAGCCCCGCGGCCGCAAAAAGCGCTATGTTTGGAGGACTCTGGTTCCGAAACGCCGACGTGGGCACCTTTATGTTATGTGTTGAGGTGGCAGAACTTTGCCGTTCTTTCGTTGTTTGCCATGACTATGACATGAATCTCTCCATCGCTGTTTACTTTTCCACAACCCCAACTCCCGAGCTGCCTACTTAAATGAGCTGGGTTGGCTGTTAGGCCTTATAAAAAGAGAGAATTACAGATTTTCTTGTTTTTAACTTCATTTCTGCGACCCGGCCCTTCTCAAAGCTTCTTGGTGAGCTGCAATAGCCTTTTTTCAAGGTCAGTGAAGGGTCTGTTTTGTCTCCGGGCAGACAAACTGTGAAATCAGGAAAGTTGGATTGCCTTCTAGCTTAAGGATATCATTTTAGAGCCGTCCGGGAAGGCACTGTTGAAAACACCAAAGGAGTTTTCCCATTTTCCAGCATTTTCAACCCATTTGACCACAGATGCACATAGGTCCCACCACCTAAAGAAACTGGGTGCCTAAAAAAGGGGAAATTTTCAAGGACATTTACACCTCTAATTCCTAAATCCTTCATAACTCTACGCATTTGGCCAATGAAACCCAGTCTCCTATATCACACATAAAATACGGATCCTTGCTTTTCATTTTACCTACTCAAGTGTTGCAAGAAGCTTAACTCTTGTGCTAGCAACAACTCTGGTCTGAGCAAAACCACTCTACTTTTTTATTATTATTTTCTCCTTGGAAAGCATGAGAAAACCATCAATGCAGCCTTAATGCCATGTTGCTGTCTGCAATACATAAAAGTCATCACCTCGAGGGCAGAAAAGCCTTGAGACTCTATATACAACCAGCCTTCGCTCACAGGAAAACGTAGCTGCTAAGCGTAAACGTGAGATTACATTTCTTCATTTCTTAGCAAACTAACAGTCAAACTTAACGCCAAGATGTGCACAAATTCTTGGAAAACCAAGTATATTGCAGCTCAAGAGGCCAGGTTTAATATGATACCGGATTAATTTCTTCCTAGTGACCTTCAATACTAGCCCCAAAACGCTCGTTTTGAGTGGCTGCTTTACTCCTTTAACACGGGAAATCTTCCTCTACCTCCAAGTGCTCCTTTGCCGCCCGGATGAAGGGCAGCAGATGGTCTCCTGCCCCATATAAAAACCCAATTCATTCTCCCATCTTAAAAAAAGCCCTGGCTCTACCTTGGGGCAAAGGCTTCTTAAGGTTAATTACACATCACCAAAAAACTCCTTCAAAACGTTATCGAACTTCGATGTCTTCCAATTTCCCAAAGTACTTGCTTCTTAAATGAGGAGCCAGGACTGTCCTGGCTGGCTTCCTGCAATGCTCCTAGACACGTTCATTTTGTTAAAGTCGCTAAAATTCGTTACTTTCTGCCTTGTTTATGTGCTCCAAGGATGTCAAAGCATAAACTGCTTCCAACACACTGAGAAGATGGAGGCTCTGAGACCACTTGGGCACTTTTTACCTTTTCTAAAACCCCAATGTGTCCCTTTCTGACCCAAGGGGACCAAGATGCCGCAATATGCTCTGCCAGCCCCATAGAGGGGCTGCAATTTTTATATGTACATCTGCAAATTTTATTTTCTACAGCACACATGCATGCAAACTAGCAACACTCTGGATTATTTAAGCTTTCATTTTTTGTGGCATCAAATATAAGGCAAGAATTTACCGTCCCACACACATCACTGCTAAAACGCTGCTGGACAGACAATACCTGGTATCAGAGAGCAGCTATTCAACTGTCGCTTAAAAATAACAATTTCTGGCCTTCTTACACTGCGAAAAGGATTTGGTCTTCTTTGATATTTAACAAAGCGTAGTTCCTGAGCCACATTTAGCTCCCCCTTGAATACAAAGCCGCGTAACTTCCCACCATCAGATGTTATCGTTTTGCTCAACCTTTGATGGTTTAATTTTAACCAACTTTAATTTATCGCTCCTTTGACAACGCCAAGTATTTTCCCCTATCGCTGATAGCACAGAAAGCCCGGGGCTTAGCAAGCACATGGGTCTCGGGGCCCTGGCCCCAAAATACATGGTTTGGCTAGCGAGCAAGAATGCCAAAATGAGCGCGCAGTGAACAGCACTTTCAGGAGCTGTTACGGGTGATGAAACCCAAATAAAAAATAGACGGATGAAGTGCACCCTCTAAAACATGCAGAGAAACCCGAGGAATTCATTTTAATAAGCAGCAAATAACGCACGGAGACAGACATTTCCTGCAGGCAAGTACCAGAGAGACACAAAAAATAAAGCAAGCCATTGTATCCCACTGCTGTCTGCCAATACGAGGCGGTAGATGTTTGTTTTCTTTTCCTTTTTTTTTTTTTTCCTTTTTTTTATTTTCGGGATTAGAAATGATTGATTTATCGAACTTCTGAAGCCCCCAGTAACTACTGGGAGAGTCCGGAACTCCCTCCGTAGAGCGAACGGGTTCGTCGCTAATTAATGAAGAGGCATCTTCGCGCTTCGAAAAATCGATGGCGAGCAATAAAAGGGCTGCTTAAAGGATTTGTCTTTGCATTTTGCGACAACGTTACTGCGTGAATGGCACGGGGCCAAATCCTGGCCTAATCGCACGCCTTAGGCCGTTAATGTTCATCACTCCCAAGATCTCATTTTTTGGCTGCTCCATCATCTTTAACTGCATCTTCCCGTTCTCCCCAGGCTGGAGGCTGGTGCTGCTCCTCTCTGGGCTCCTGTTTCGACCAACATAGACCAACCCGCCCTGGCCCAACCTCAAGGCATCGTCAAGCAGTATCAACAAGCTGCTATGGTAGTTGCCTGTGGGCAGGTCCCCTTGGGCCCAACTGCGCCCAAAACGAGGAGATGGGAGGTGGTTGAACACCTCTGAGATCACCCCAAGCCTGATTGCCATCCCTTGGACATCTGGGAATGTCAGGAAAGCCACAAGGAAGAGTTTATAGAGAAGTTGGGAGACTTGTACCATCAGGTGAGGGACAATGTTAAGGACCCTGATAGGGGAAGCTAGAGTGAACTTCCTAAAAGAAGGATCAAAAATGTTAGATAAAGATTTTGGAGACCATGGGCAACCTCTGGAGGCTTTTTCCCACTACATCTCTCCTAGGGAAGGAGAGAGGAGATTACAGAGCCTTAACCTGTCCCAAACCGCGGCCGCTTTCCACCTCTCCAGGAGGTGCCTGGCAAGCTCTCTGAGATTGGTTCTTAATTATTGCAACTGGAACGAGCAATTCTGTTAAGCTCATCTAATTTTCTGTAAGTAATTAATTACCCGCAGAACTGCTTACCCTGTTTATTTCCTGCCTCTTCGCTTTGAGAAGGCAATGCCGCTATTACTCAAAACATGTGCAACTGCACAGCTCACGGTTTCCACATGATCAAGGCTCAGCGAAGCCTTCGGACACATTTGTATTTTACAAATGCTCCCAAAATATTCTACAGGGATGGCCTCTTAAAACAATAACCATGATTTACGGTTTCACAGAAAGACCATAAGTATTTAATATCTTCCAGGACATACTCTCAAGTCAATAACTATTGATTAACTTTTTTTATTATTATTATTTTTAAGTTCTGCGGAGAAGACACCTGTCAGCGGGGATTTTAGAGCCTTACAATCACTATTCGATGCTAATGCAGCCATCACAAAAACGATAGATCAAGAGGCAAAAATCCAACCCCAAACGGTAAGGTATTAACAAAGCCGCTCTTTGAGAAACATCACTAAAAACCCCCATTTCACTTCTCAGATGAAGTCTGTGGAGACTCCAGGCCTAAGCACTGACATTATTCCCCTCCTATTGAATTACGTTTTCCTGCAGGTGGCATCAAGGGTTAATTCCTTCTGGAACGGTGGCCTCAGGGCCACTGGGCTCGGAGTTGAGGAGTCCCAAAACGCTGCACACAGAATAGCTGGTCAGCAAGGAGGGACTTCCAAACCCTGCTCTTGAACAGCCCACTTAGATGGTTTCCAATCACAGCATCTTCAAAGAAACAGTAATAATAAAAAAGATTCTGCGAGCAACAGGGTTGACTGAATCCCAAAAGCAAAATAACAAAATAATCCTTCCCGTCTTCCTACCTTTATTCCTTTTTAAAACAGCTAGAATAAAGCAAAAACTAATCTTCCTCTAGCAAAAACACACCCACTGCAATGCGTTTGTGCCAGTAATGGAAGCACTTGCCACGAAGGGAAGGAGTCTTGAGTCTTGCAAAATCTGCCTCCTTCCTCACTGCATCAAACCACTCTGTTTACTTTTCCTGCATTTCAATCAGTTGGGTAAATAAAAGGAGATTGGCAAAGCTCTCTTGCTGCCAGCACAATACGGCTGCATTAAACAAAGGGTTTTATTTAAACAGTTCTGCGGATGATTTTTTTGGAAGTTGTATTAACCTCTGCTTGCAGCCTTCGAGCTCGCTTTCCTGCATTTTCCGTGACTCAAGAAAACCCGCAGGAACAAACCAACAAGCTAATCTGGGCACTGGAATTAGTCATGTTGCCTTAAATAAAAATGCATAGGTTGAAGGAAGAAAATGAGCAGATAGTCACCTACACCCATACACCATATGGGGAGAGCAAGCTATGGAAACGGTGGTGTAAAAGGAGGAGCGTTTTCCAAACGGGCTCCTCCGTTTGGAGCCTCATGCTGTGGCACAGCGAGTCATCACGACCAAATTGCCTCCAAATTGTCATGCCAGGGACCAAACTGTCTAGAGCACGTAACTTCCCGCCTCCAGATTGAGTCAGGCTCCCTGGAGGAGCGTGGATTTGACTCTGGATTGTGGTGCCAACCGCTGAGTCCTTGCATTTGGCTCCTTGTTTCTTGCTTTTAGACTCTACTTGGTTTCTGGAAGGACGTGAGTGAGACCCTCTTGGGAAAGAATAGGAGGAGGAAGGCTCGAGTCTTGGTTAAGGGGGCAACAGGGATGGTAAGGGTGGACTTTTCTGCCCCGTATGCACCAAAATCCCACCGAGGATCAGTGGGTTCCTCGCTGAAGAATGAGCATCCTCACGCGGGGACGTGACTCAGGTTGATGAGTCAGGGCCTTCCCTTTCCCACCACCTCTTCCTGAGCCTTTTGGGACGAGATGGACTTCTGGAGGCTGCAATTCGGGACACTCCAGGATCACTGGGATTTCAGCAAGTGCTTTTGTGAATCTGGCCACAAGAACTGGAAAATGTTCCCTCCTGCATGTTTAGAATAAACACGTTTTCCAAAGGAATTTCAGTTCTTTGATAGTGTTTACGCTGTTGTTTAAGAAGAAGGGGTCGTAGCAGGTTTACACAAGAGGAAGGAGCACTGCAAAACAAAAATCTGAAAATTAACGTCAGGATTAACCTATCTTAAGGCCCTTAATTAATAATCTCCACTCAGAACCTAAAGGAGCTCCCAGTCTGAATGTTCAATCTAAAAGAAAAAAAATCCCAAGTCCTAAGGGGATTTTTGGGGAGGTTTCTCTTGCAAGGGGCGAGTGCTTCCAGCAAACCCAAATCAGAGTTCAGCTTCTTCCTCTCCCAGAGTGTTCCTGCAAGCTGGGCTTCCTCAAGAGCATCCAGGTGGCACCAAGTCTGCTGTGGCCAGCGCTAAGAATGCAGCAATACTGGACAAAAGAAGTGAGCTGAGAAAACCCTCCTCCTCCGGCCTTCTCGTTAATGGGTCTTTAAATGCATTTGGCAGCACGGGCCAGCGTGTCACCCTTCCAAAGTAAATAAAATAAAGCCTCCTTGCCACATACTGCACCGCGCAAGAATGTCAGGCCGTCTGGTTTGGCTACGTGCGACGCGAACGAGCCTCCCTCCAACAAGGCAGCGGGGACAACAGCCCAGAGCAAAAAGCACATGTGGGGACTCCAAAGCCAACGTTACATCTTTCGGGAACAAAAAAGGCGACTTCTGTCTCGTAGAAGGATCCAGGCTTCACTCCTTCCCCTTCCACTGCTACAAACACGTTCACACACCTACGTAACTTCCAGTACGGCACATGGCCAGCTCTGTTTGCAAAGGCTTCGAAGCTGCTTTTATTGGTTATAATCCAACCAAATCTCCAACCTGACACGCAGAGAGGATGCCCACAGCCCTGGGGGCTCGGGGAATCACCCTCAGATGCATCACAGCTACCCAATGGCAAGCACCGATTTGCCCCGTGGAGAAGTTCCTGGTTGGAGAAGTTAACACGAGTAACAGCAAAACTGACACTTACTGTCTAATCTCTCGCCATCGGGTTACCGAATGCTCCCGTGCAGGGATGTCAGCTCCTCCTGCGCCGGCACAATAATGCCAGGCCTGTTCCTGGAGGCCCCGGGAAGTTTATTTTTACAGCTTTTGCACAGCACCTACAAATCTTGCAGCCGCGCGGCATCTGGCGCAGGCGCTGCCCTTTGAATGGCTTTTCTGTTGGTGCAGTAATTAAAGGTATCCCCAGGTGACACCTGATCCCTTATCAAGTTCATTAATTTAAGTGGAGTTATTTGGCTCTCTATTTTCCACGCTTCATAATGTATTTCTAACCTTTAAAGTGACATAGGCAAGCAGCAGATTGCAGGGGCGCTTATTAACAGGCTATTAAAATATTTTATGGCCTTTATTTTTACGCGGCCACAGGGAATCGGCTATTTTGCTGTTGTGGGGCTGGCTCAGGATTTATGTTGCGAGAGCTTCGGCGCAGGCGGACGCGGAACGGCGCTCGGAAATGAACGGGCAGAACAAGGTCCCATTGAGCTCCCCGTGCGCCGTAAAGCTGTCACACACGCGTCACGCAGCAAGGGGCCCTTCGACGCAGCCCCTGGGCTGGGTGCGCTTTTTCTGCACGGGAGACGACAAGATGCCACGTTTGGGAGCCATCCGGAGCCACCAAGGGCAACGTGCATCTTGAGAAGGACTTGGGGGTACGTTCTCCCCAACCCTGTAAACCCACAGAGGTCAGCAAAGGAAGATCCTCCCGGCCACAAAATGCCTGTGGTTTTTATTCCGGAACTGCCGTGTCACATCCACGGTTTGCAACCGAGCAAGAGCAAGAGCAAATGACTTGGGAAAAACCTATGATCTTAACCAAACGAGGTGAAGAGCCCTTCCATGTCCCCAGCTGAAGGTGGTCACTCAAAGGCGAGCCCCCTTCTCTGCCAAAGATCTGCACCTTCCCCTGACTTCAGCGTGTCTGATACTGAAGCCACACGTGTTTTTGATTTAAAGACTTAACAGCACTTCTTTCTGCACAAGTATTTATAAATCACAATCAAGCCACTTCTGGAATTGTTTTGCAGATGCACTCGGTAGATGGAGATCAGGTCCCCCTGAGTTCACAGTATGCTTGCTTCATTTTCTTAAACATAAAAAAAATCACTTCTAACGAAGCAACAGCCTTGGAAGGCTATCAGCAATGTATCTGAAAGCACTTCGATTGCTTGCGTTTCCAAAACTTTTAATGAAGTCAAATCTGGAGCAGACGCTCATCTGCCACAGAAGCTATAAAGTACTTTACAGCAATGCTAACTGGTTGTATAAATTCCTGGCATTTTAAGCAAAGATACTAGAGATTATTACAAGCAAGTTTATTCAGTAATTACCATCTCTGCATCAATTACATAAATTTTATTCTTTTTATAATGTCATACTGCAAGAATTTCTAGACTTTTTTTTTGTGTGAGTAACCAAACATTAGCAATGTATCAAGCGGACCATTCTTTGATACAAGGAATCAAATCAGCAATTCCTGGTCCAAAACTGTATGAGACAACTGAAAGACTATCGTGGTCTGGTGCCACCCTGCCCCTGAAGTCACAGCTCTGCCTACGACACAACCCCTCACCCTGCTGATTTTGCCACCACCACCGAGTCTAACTTGGAATTAAAGCAGCACCTACGAGCACCAGTAATGACCTTGTCGAGAAACACCTCGTTGCGCAGAGGCGGAGAGAAGAACCAGCTTCCAACAGCACCCGACACCACTTGCCTCCTCTAGATGCAAAGCGTCAACAGCTTCCTCTGCCCCAAGTTCATTAGATGGTTCCATTAATTATCAGGCTCCACATCTAACCGCATGTTGCACCTGAAATCACCCCCTTGCATTTTGGGAGAGATTAATTAAAGCTTAAGCAAACAGGCGCTGACGGAGGCTAGTGCTCTATCAATATAACGAGGCAGCGAGATGCCCCATCGTGGACCCTAACCGAGCTGGAGAGCGAAACGTGCCTGGCTGGGAGAAGGTCTCCTCTGATGTGGGCAGCCCCCAGGACCTAAAACTAATCAGCATCCTTTAAAGCAGCGGTCATTAAATCTGGCAGGGCTGGCAACGAGCAGGAACGAAGCCGCGCGGAGCAGTAGCAACAATCAATGATTTCCACACCTTCCCTGTCGGGCCTGCCATAATTGCCCGGTAATTAGTACACACAATTTCCTCTTCTGCGAGGGATGTTGGCTTCAAGGACGGCAAACATAAGCTCACTTTCCTTCATGCAAAACTGGATGGAAAACACCACCACGGTGAGTTGCATGAGCTCCAACGAGAGCCAACTTGGGCACCCCAAACGCTGCTCGGGGCTTAAGAGGGGCACAAATGGCAAAGGGCAGGAAGAGGCAGAGAAGAAAGCACAAAGGATAACCGCTTACTTGATATTGTCGAGACATCCGGATTCAGGTTTCAGTATGGCAGTATGGTGAAACATTTTATAGAGAGCGATGCCAAGGAAGATCACATTAAGCTGCAAAGGACAAAGGAAAAAGAAGGAAAAAAGGTTATGTGACATGGCTCAATGTAACGGAGAAAGTTGGGCTCTTCTGTGAAATAGATGAGTTGCCCTAGGAAATCAGCTCTTCCTGCAGTTTTTATAGAGGACGGATTGTGGAAAGATGCCAGGTGTTTTTATTGGGGTGGGCTGTCCTGCAGAGCATGGGACAGACAAGGCCACTGCCTCCTCCCAAACCTGCACTGCCTACATATGTGATGGAGGCATCACCAACCACATCACTTCAAACGGTGCAGTGGGAAATTAAAACCTTTTGCTGTAACCACTCTTAAGCAGCGTTATTCCAGGAAAAGCTATTCCAAGCATCCTGCTTAGCTGGCCCCAGTGACATGAAGTGAAAATCACCACCCTGTCCTGCTCCCCTGCCCAGCGTTTCTCCTAACAAACCTCTAGGAACTTGTTCCAGGTGGGCTTGCAGAAGGACAAGCCTCTTGCAAATGAATCAGGGTAAAGTCAAGCTAAGAATTTTGACCCTTCTCCAGGCCATGGTGTGGTTAATGAGGAGTGCTTACCATAATTATCAACGTGGCCGGTCCTATAAAGCTCCAGATGAAGTAGGTGTCAAGCCGGAGCCAACATCTGCAACGAAACACAGGGCAGAGGAGGAGTTGTATATACATACATATTTTATATATTTTTCATATATATGCATTTATATATTTAATTTGGGGGCATTTGATGAGCAGCTCCAGATTGTTTGGTTTCCGCTAGTGTTTCGAGGGTTGCATTTGGTCTTTGGTATCCCATGAAGTTGATTCATAGCCTAATGCTAAATTATTCATCGCTTAATTTCAACCGCATTTAATACTCCCCCAATTTTTAAGGCCCCCGGGAAATTACATTTCCATTCCTGTTTCATTCCAGGCGACAGGAGGATAAAATGAAAATGATGGGTAACAAGACAGATGAATAGAAAACCTCAGAAAGTTTTGCATGATGTTTAAAATAATCATCCCTTGCCTTGTTTGCAATGCCACAAATTAGAGCTCTGCTTACACAGAGAGGGCAAAGAAAGCGTAAAAAAGCCTAAACATTCGATGGAAATGCATAATTCAATAACTGCCAAGAAATATCAATATGAATTTATTGTTTGAAAAAAGAGATTTTTTTGCAAATTATAGTTGTAATGTATACGCCAATTTTTTTTCCTCTTTGCTGTGAGCACAAGGGTCTATCTGGACAGATGCAGAGAAGAAATCTGCTTCTGAGAAAATATGCCCTGCCCCGAATCCCTCTGAACTGGAAAAGCTAAAATTTGCATCAAATCAGAAACTGCCCCTCAGTTGCCCTCCCTGACCAACAAAATGCCAGGTCCCCACAGCCTCTAGGATGCACTGACACTTATATATGAGGCAAGATGCAAGGTTTCCACATAATTCAGGGGGAAAGAGCTGATTGTGGCTCAGCCTTTTCGCATGCTCCCAGCTGGCCCTAATGGGATAGTGCTAAAGCAATCACTGCTGCAGATGATAAAGTGAAAAGTTTAGGTCTCCTAACATGGCTTGTTTGCATCACTCTTAAAAAAATAAATAACTAAATATGAAATGAAATGAAATGAAATGAAATGAAATGAAATGAAATGAAAAACTAAATGCCAACTCTTGAAATACTGCTACTGGGAAGCTAGTGCAAAACATGAGTACAAAGGCCAGGACATGGGAGGCTTCAAAAGCCATAAAAGCCTTGAGAGGAGCATGGAAACAGGGATAGGAACGACCGCCTGCTTCTGCCTGCCTCACTTGGCTGTGTTGCTACACCAGGGTTGGATTTAGAAAGCCAAATGAAATCCAAGAAGCCAACACGGGGTTGTCTAAGTAAATCATTCTGAGATATACGAATGGTGGCACCAAATGCCAGGGAAAAAAAAAAAACAAATAACACTAACAGCTCCATAAGTCCTGCTTAAACAAATGCAATAAATAAGGGAAGGAGGCAAGTAATATATTCTAGAGGATGCCTTCCAAAAACTGGCAAATCCGAGCAACTTCTTACAATCCAATTATGTATGCCTGGCATATAGTTCCCTACAAATTCTAATCAGTTCTCCCTTTCTAATAACATTATACAGAAAAATACATCATCATCCATCAAGCAGATGGAGCATGATAGTTATACAAAACATACTGTATGTTTTTATTTCCCACTATGGGAACGTGATAAAATTGTGCACTCTGGAATTAGAGACTGTAAATAAATATTTTCATCTCTATAAATCTCTGAAAATATTTATTTGCAAAATATTTTATCTACATGGCTCATCATTAAAGATACTTTTATGACATGGGGAGGGAAAGAGATTTTACTGGCACGGGCACGCGAGCACTGCTTAGTCAACGCAAAGAGGGCAAAGTTTTGTCATTCACCTCCCAGGAATTTCAGCCAAACTTTCTGCCTGTGCTATAGAAATATTTGGATGCGTCAGACCTGTTAGGAAAAGGCAGTTTATTCCCGGGGAAATATTTATGCTACCGCGCTCCAGAGAGGGATACACAAACATTTAGTGGGAGCAGAAACACTTCCACAACGCAAAGTGGAATCCACGGTTCAGCCGCTCGATGCTCCCGTCCTCTACGCAGAGGCTTCAGGGATGTAATTCCAGCAACAAAGAGCCCAGCAAGAGCTTTCCCTCCCCTTCCTTTGGTGAGAGAAGCGGAAAGACTCTGCCGATGGAGACGTTTGCCCATCCCAGCATCCCGCCCGTGCCGGCGCTCCCGACTCACACTTTGTCCGTGCCGTAGCTCCGGTAGTCCACCGCCGCCGAGACGGCCACGATGAGGGCCGGCATGCCGTAGCCCACCAAGTAGAAGTATTTCCTGCGCGAGTGCTCGCTCTCGAACACCTCCACGAGCATGATGTAGAGCTGCACGCCCTCCAGGAACATCCACGTGAAGGCCGCCAGGAAGAAGAAGTGCAGCAGGGCGGCGAACACGGCGCAGGCGATCTGCGAGCGGAAGGACGGGTGTTGGCGCGGGCCAAGGCCACCCGAGTCATGAGGGCGCGAACACGCGCTCTAGCTGGGGCGCAGTGAGCAGAGGGCATGGGGAAAGTGTCCCATCTCCAAAGGACGCCCTTGGCTTTGACTCTATGGGCCTGGGCAGCTCTCCAAGCTTTGATGCACCTTGTGGATACCCATGGGTGCCTTGCACTAGACATTGCACAAATATCGCACCGATGTTCTGGTCTTTTTAAGACCTGAACAACAACAGGCTTCGGAGGGTTAAGTAAATCCTCGCAGCATACTGAGCTGCGGGTAAATAACACAGGCCTCAAGCAGGTCTGTTTCAGCGCAACGCAGAAGCAAAACCACGATTCTCTATTTGCTCAGGTTGAGCTCCGTAGCAAAATGAAGCAAGAAGCCAGCCAGCTGCCTTTCCAAAAAGCGTTTGCCTTGACCAAAAAGAAAGGACAAGGAATTTCATTGCTATACTCTGGGAAAGGACTTGGACCAGGGCCCACCAAAGCCATCACAGTGACTCCCAGCGACAACAAAAGGTGCTGCAATAAAAGCCACTGTCACACACATGACCACATAAGAAATTAAGGTTGAATTAAAGCATTGCTGGAATATCTAATTGTTTAAACCACCAATATCCACCAAGGCAAGGGCATGAGGGAGAGCGGGAATCAGGTTGCCTCTTACCGGCTGGTCTGTCCGGTTGATGCCGATGAGGAAGAGGAGCTCTGCCACGAAGAGGCTGATGCACAGGTTCTTGTGGATGGTGTTGCGGTCGCTCTGGAGGCCGCGGAAGAAGCAGAAGGTGAAGATGCAGATCAGGAGGCAGACGAGCGACAGCAGGATGCCAACCCACGTGATGAAGTCCAAGAGCAGGTCGTGCACCGCGTCGCTGTGCTGCAGAGGGGACCAAAAAGCCACCGGTCAGTATCTAACAGGCTGAGAACAGACTCCTGGAAATCCCAGACATAACGATGCTGATAATACCTGGGTTAGTCAGGCAACAAAGTTAGGCAACCTGGGGACCAAATCTTTTGTGTGCCTATGCTCTGCTGATAAAACATCACCGGGTTATTTCTGCATTTGCATTGTGCTTACTTCCCCCCAAAAAAAAGAACTGGGATGCTGAGAATGCCGCCTTGGAGGTATTCCACTACCTTAGCCCAACCTGCAACCCGCTGCTGCAGCTCCACACGTTTCCACCAGATGTGGTGAAATGCGAGATGTCATTACTTAGTCAAATGTAAACACAGAAATGCAAAAGAGATGGTCAGCCCCAAGGCCGCTGCTCGGGGCTAAGTGCTCGGAGTCAAGGAGCTGGGGGAAGGAGCGCTGGGAGATCTCCAGGGCCTTTTCGAGCAGCCCTGAGCGCCGCAAGACCCGGCTTTGTGGTGTCCTGAGCTGTGCGGGAGCAGCAGCCGCGGTCCCCTCCGCGCTGGTAACTTGATGACTCGGGCATCGCACAGGTCGGCCAGCCCCATAGTATTGCACTCCACAGAATGCCAGGACCAACTGGAAACGCTGCCCTCCCTGCGGGATGAAGCCCTACGACAGCCGGAGGGAAGGGGTGATTAATTTATCCATTTTCTTCGCCTGCCTGCCAATGATAAAGCCACATCAAATGTCAGGCGTTTCCTGATATATGCTCTGCTATGTCAGCGCCCATGAGAAAGCGCTCAAACCTTTCAGCACTTTGGCTTTATCAGCGTGAGTGATAGGCATCAAATAATAACGAAAAATGGTGATGGGCTCCCCCTCTTCTCTTCCCTCGTGGTGCTTTTCTCCCCAGGGAGATGGAGAGGACGCGGGCTCCCTTCCCCAATGCTCCTGCAGCTCTTGTTGAGCATTTGTGCCAGGGAGGGAACAGCTGCAAGCGTGACAAAGCGGCTAGAAATCATTAAATCATTATGTCCCTCGCTGCAGAGCGGGAAGGAAATGCCCATTCCGCCCAGCTTCTCCAGCAGCACCCGGAAAACCAGGAAGATGAAGTGCCCATCACTTTCCTAGCGGCCGCGCATTGCTTTATCTCGGTGTCAAGCTAGCTCATCCATCCCTCTTAACTCAGCGTGAAAAAATGTTAATGCAAACCCGTGTCCTTGCAAATCATTCTTTATTTCACCTGCAGCTGCCGGGGAGCAGCAGGAGGACGTCTCCCTGCACGGATCCCGGCTCACCGGAGCAGGAGCTTTGGAGACCTAACGAGGGCGGATGCAAGCGAGCAGCACCCAGGAGGACTCTGGAAGGGTGGGTGGTATGAGGCTGATGGCACAAATCCATAGACCCCAAGACAAAGCTGGCCCTGCACCACAAAAATGCCCTGTACTAGGGAGCTAGGGACTTAGCAGCCTCTCCAACTGATGCTACTATAACCTCAGCATCTGCAGGTTATGGGTTTGAGCTCCAGCGTTCAAGGAATCGTTTCTCAGCAAGCAAGCAATGCATGTCTCCTCTGTCAGACTCCAAGATGGGTGGAAGAGTGTCACGGTTGGGCAAGGCACTGAGTTTTCCTAGCACTACATCTGCGCCGGTTTCACAAGGCAGCTTTTGCGCAGGTTGTTTTCAGCTCGGAAACAACTTATTAAGCAAACTGTGCAAAATGTCAACCAATGGGTTTGCTTCTCTGGATCCCCAAGAAGCAGCACGGGCTTGAGAGAAAGCAACGAACGCTGGGCTAACCTTTAAAAAAAATGAAATAAATAATAGATTCAACTTCAACGAACGTGCTTCCACACCAAGTCTTCCCTTTGGGATTTGGGCACAAGCCTGACTCCCAAGCACGTTGGAAGACTTCCTTGACCTTTCCCAGCTTTGGAATAAATCCCTATCTTTGCTTTGGCGAGACCCAGAGCACCTCGCTGATGGAAACCTGTGTGCTGGGAGTAGCAAGAGCTCCGGTAGCAACAACAGTGGGGTGAGCAGGCAGCCGAGATGCTATCCGGGCTGGAAAATGCCTTGGAAATCAACGAGCAACTCCGGCAGCGCCTGCACACCAGAGCTGAGCTAATAAAAACAAATCCCAGGGAAGGGCAGATTATGACAGAATGACTCTCTGAGACGAAGAGCCATTTCCTCCCTTATTAAAAACATCAGTAGAAGAAAACAGCAGCCAAACAGCGCTGCCAGCAGCAAAGGACACACTCCTCGGGCTAATCTCTCCCTTTAGGAAAGGCAACAGTAATGTGGTTGGGAGGTGGTGGAGGAATAACAAGCAGTAAATAAAAACCCAGTGTCATCGACTCACTCAAATGTGACCGCTCGGTGCCCAGCAGGAGCTGGCACTGCGCTGGCTTGGGCAGGGACCCAAGTGGGACAGACTTAAACTCCAGCGCGTTGCTCGTGCTGCTCCTTGGATTTGCAGCCACCGGGGGCAAGACGCAATCCCTTGGCCCCTGGCACGCTGGCTTTTCCCTCTCAGCTGTGGCCCCAGCGGCCTGAGCCAGAGAGACGTTAGTTAGAGGCGAACTCTGCGCTTCGGCGAAGCTAAAATCTAATCAAAGAGGAACTCAGCCCAAACTCCGCTCTCGGGGAAAGAGGAATGTGAGAGCAATAAACAGGGCTCGCCACTGAGGAGTAGCTTGAACGGAGTATGTTAGGACAGAGCATCAAGAAACCCTGTGGATCTTGCTCGGCAGCACGGTTCCTTATGGTGCCTCTATCCACAGCTCTCAGGAAGAGCTAGGAAGGATGATGATGAATAAATACATATCCCTGCTGTGAGGACGAAGGAAGCAATGGCATCTGCTTGGATTTCTGGCACCCGTGAAAACGCAGTGCGCTAAGCAAATTAAATTCAACAGGCAGCAACTTCCAGGCTTCGGAGTAGGTCTTTTTTGATGCATTTCTTCAGGTTGGACATCTGAGTGAATCCAGGCCGAAACTCTGGGGGAGATGCAAGTCACCCGTGAGAAGTCCAGCAGGATAAAACTAGAAACGCTGCAGAGAGCAGGCTGGAATGACAAGCAACCAGGTTTGGGGAGTTCTTCAAGAGAGGGCAGCTAAGCAACAGCATTATTTTGTAGGTACCTCATACAAACCATCAGATGTGTCTTTTACATCCTTATTCTTGGAGTGCACAGCGGTACCAGATTGCTATTCCTGACACAGGCTCCAATAGTTTTGTATTCTGTATTCAATTTTAATGAAGACATGCAGATTTACTAACTTTCCTGTTCAATTAAAGCTTTTTTCTTTTTTTTTTCTTTTTTCTTTTTGAGAATTAACTCTTCTGGTGGTAACAAAATGTTTTGTTTTGCAGGATTTATCGTACAGCAGTTTCTGTAATTTAAGCCTGCAGTTAGCATGTTTCTGCAGTCCTGCACCCACTTCTGCCTTCATTTACTGCTGCTCAATCCCACAAGTGCGAATATATGGGTAAACCAGCACAGCAATAAGCTTTGCTTGTGCTTCATATCTGAAATGGCTGTATTGCTTTAGGCAACGGACCACTACATTCCATTTAGACTTCATATATTTTTATTCCTTTCTCTCCTCAGCTCGCCTTACGCTTCCATTCCCCAAATAATTAGCATGATGTAATGTGTGTGTGTGGTATAGAATAACATCTGAGAGCTTCGGATTAATTGTTACACCTAAAACACCTCCATTTTTTTTTGCATTTCTCTCCTTTTTTTTTAAAGAAGAGTAAGCTCTGGCACTCCCTACACACTGATAAGCAACATTTATCTGCCCTGAGGTACCTTGCGGCTTCTGTTTTGGGTGGGCTTTTTTAATTGCATTTTCCCACCGGCACTGAACTTGTTTTCTGGCTGCCTATTTTTCCCCTGGTACCTTTAAGACGCATCTGTTATAATTATTATGATGCAGCGTGCAAGCCTCTCTGCAAAAGCAGCTTGTAAATTCTGGAGGGAAGTCTGGGGCAATTATGCAGGTAGAATGGCTTATTTAACTGTGCCCTTTGTCCCTCAGCATGGGAGCCACTGGGGTTTGAAGGCACTTAAGGTCACCGGGAGCACCTAACGGATAGGTGCATTAACATCTCTGTGCAACTGTAAGAACGTTGCTGTAACACAGGGTGACTGTGCTTTTTCTCTGATGAAAGCAGGGATTTACAGCAACAGCCCCTCTCTGCATCGCGCAGGACGGGTTGCCCTCATTCCCATCGCTGCAGAGGAAAACTATCTCCATTTCCCAGGTGCAACCCCTGCCTTGAGGGCCTCGGGGTACCTGTTCACTCCAGGCAGGTGATAACCAGCCGAGCGCACACACTTTTCTTTTGAAGATTGGAGCGCCCGGCAAGAAAACGGTCTGGGGCTGCAGAAAGCCATTAACCTGTAAACATGTGCTCTGAATAGGCCATTTCTTCAGACAACTCCCAGGATAATGCCAGAGCCATTTAATGGCATGTCTCCCGGGCGGGTAGTAACTCCTGCAGGATATAATGGATGCTTTATCCGGCAGCAGCCTGTCTGCCCTGCCCCTCTCAGCTGGACCCAGCTGTTGTGGCAAATGAGCTGCCAGGTTCTCATTTCTTCTTCTTTTTTTTTTTTTTTTTTGCACAGCTTTGGTCATGCATGATGGTGCTTTGATATATATTTTACTGTGGCTCTCCACATTCCTCTCCTGATTATTAAGTGAAATAAAAATATACAAAGGAGTGACACTGGAAAACTATTTTAAATACCTATTTTTAAAAAAAAAAAAAAAAAAAGTAGTTATGGAAGTGGATCTGAAATTTCTGCCTGCTCAGAAGATGCTGGAGACCACAAGAGCGAAGACACAGCCAGGAGATGTTTTGCAACGAACGTGCTCAGTTCCCTCGTGCAGGAGCACAGTGGAGTTGTCACACTGGCCACCTCTTTGTGGTGGCAGCCCGTGGCTCTGCGGCGCCTACCTTAACTTCCACGTGCGCCATGAGCACCGCGAAGTTGGTGAGGTGGTTGCAGGAGCACGTGGTGTGCGTCTTGTTCGTCGTGAGCAGGCGGCACCCCTGCGTGGACCAGTAGCCCGTCATGGTCCTCTTCGTGTAGCTCCAGAAGGAACAGTTGGGATTGAAATTTTCTTCTGACTGCTGCGGGGAAGAAATGCAGACATGCAGTAAAAAATGACGGGGCTTCAAATGTTCATAAAGGCACTCGCTTTTCTTCCAGAGGCGCTTTGTAACTCTCACCCTTTAATTTTACATAAACAACCAGCAATGGTTTATATGTCAAGTATTACTTGTCCATACCAGAGAAAGTTAGACTGTTGCTGCTCTCGTTGCTAATGCAAACTTAGTTCTTTGTTCTTGATTAATTTCAGCCACTGAGTAAATTCGGCTCTTCAGAACCAGACTGCTTCATTTGCATTGCAGAACTGAGAAATTAATTGCTTTAAGCAATCAACTTTTGCAATGACTGTGCTTGGCTAACAGGAGGACTAACTGTCCTCTTCCACTGTAATTCCACTTTCCTCTAATGTCCCCTGCCATCGTGATAAAATAATATTATGGTCCATTCTGATATATTGGTAGTTTTTAATTACAGAACGACGCATGTCAGCAACTGAGCAATGGACATCAGTTCAGAGGAGACCCTTTCCTTGCTTTTATTAATGCATCGCAAATAGACATTCTCCATAAATAACACAAAGTGCCAAGGAACAAACGTATAATTCAAAAACTCATCAAGGGCTGCTGGAGGCCTCACATGAGCACACTTTTGCTTCTGCTTTTGAAACTGAAGGGGAAAAACAAGCTTTTTGGACTTACACACCTTGATGTGCTTGACAGTAAACACCACGGGATCAGCCAGGTAAACCTTATTGCTGAACTCCTTGTTTATTGCTGCCGTGATGACCGGGGAGTTGACGATGACAGAGTGATTCGTCGACATAGCTTCTGTTCCCAACTTCATGCTGGCGTTCTCCGTGGAGAGATAGGTGCCCAGGTTGTTGTACAGCACGAAAGCCACCCTGATCTCACCTGGGAAAGCAGAGAGAGGTTAGAGACCCAGGCCAGCCCACTCTGATTTGGTTTAGACAATATTTTTTGGTTTATGTTCTTTGAACAAGCTCGAATGCTCTTCTGAGAAAACCTCTTACTGCTTCGCTGATCAGACAGCCTGTCTTCCCACTGAAACCTATTGGTGTAATAGCTGTGACTCTCCCGATGTGACTAAAACTCCATTGATATCATGCTTAGAAGCTCAGACTTTACCTTCCTTGCCTCCAACCTGAATTGGTTTTCTCTGCAATTCCCCTAAACTCATTAACTGAGTGAGATGTTGGTCCCAACCAAGTACTGTTACTCATCTTGGTGAACTTAGCTTTCTACCCAAAAGTAAACTACATGACTGAAGCACCCACCTTAAAGGAACTCATAAATAAGAGCACATCAGGCCTATTAGCACAAACTCTGGCAGTCTGAAGTAGGTCTTTAGCAGAGCTGCAGGGATGAGCAAACACCTCTCAAACTGCCGACGTGGAAATAAAAGACTTGGCAGCTTAAAGACCGTTCACATAAAATGCCATCTTTAATTTATACTTTGTCATAAGCTTCAGAGGGAAAGACACTGAAGACTGAGATCCCCAATGGTTAATCAACCTTGGCTGCCAGGTTGGCTCATTATTAATATTTGCTACCGATGTTTCTCCCCTCTTTCATTTCAGATAATTGTATAGTGCCCCACTGTGAAATAGTTGATTCACACAAGCCTCTTATCCCATGTGAGGCTTCCTACAGTAGATGAGAGCATTTAAAAGCACTTCTCTGGACTCAGCACTGTGTCCTAGCAGCCACATCACTTAAGGACCTGACACATCTTTACGCACACTTCATACTTTGGGAGACTCAGTCACTTGGCAACATAATAAATTCCTGGTCAGTCAGCTTAGCCTGGAGTCGAGGCCATGGGCGACTGGCATTATTAACCTTAAAATATGAACGTACTGAGTAACACAATACCTGCAACTGGTTAAACAAGGCACAGAGGTTTTGCAAACTGCTCAGAAATGGTGCCAAGGCCAGCGAGGCTGGACGTACCGTTGCGACCGTTCTGCTTCAAGGTGTTCGCCGACAGTTGAATGGCGCTCCCGTGGCCCAGGTTCTGAGGGAATTTCAGATCCTCCAGGTTGCCATCCGTGCTAAGTCTTGCAACTTCCAGCTCTGTTTGCAGGAGACACCAGCATTAAGAGAAAGCACTGCTGAAATAATCCCCAGCACAATGCGTCAGAGACGCAAAACGAGTTTTCCAGGCCGCCCAAAAACAGAGGAATCAACTTGGAGCGTTTCGCACTAGACTTGTTTTGGACTCCTGTTTCTGTTTAAATCTTTGCCCTGCAGAAGTTTAAAATTTAATTTAAAAAAAGGAAATAAATTCTACTCTCCATGGAAGACAAAAGACAAGCAGGTCTTGCAAAAAAAGAACCTCAGGATATTCCGGCTAATGTCTAAAATGAAAATCCAAAAACGCCAGTTCTTTGCCACTGGCGATCAGTAGTTTCTGAAAACGTTATCAAGTACTGGGGTTCTGCACGCACACACGTGGAGTTGCTCTCATTCTACATATGTGCGGTGGGAGCGCTGCTGATTTTCTTTGTGCTCGTTTTTTTTTAATTAAAGTCAACAATCAGCTAAATGAAGACACAGATTGGTATGAAATGCAACACAAGTGTGTTACAACAAGGAGCCAGCTCCCTGAAGACTCCAGCGCAGCCTTCCCTCTCACGCAGACTTCACGTGCAAAGCGAGAAGGAGGAAGGGAGGTGCTCATTTTCCACAGGCTTTGGGGGCAGAGGGATGTCTTACACCTGCAGACCCTTCTGGAGAGGCTTGTGCTAAGTATTTCCAACCAAAGCCCACGATGGATCTCCCTGGTTGCTCTCCAATTAATCTTGGGGCCAAGCTTTTCGCCAAGTTTCCCAGCCTTTGCTCCCCGTCTTGGGCACTTACGGATGTTGTCGGTGTTCTCGCGGACGATGTCCGTCTTCAGCAGGTTATCGGCCAGCACGAAGGCGCTGTCCTCCACGGTGTCCAGCAGCTTGGTGGCCGCCCGTTGCTGCTCGCTGGCATTGAGGTCCCGCCACGCGCTGAGCGCCTGGGGCTGCAGCAGGTTGTTCACCGTCTCCACCATGGCCTGCAAAGCAGCGGCACCGAGTCACGAAGGGCTCATGTGGGTCGCAGAGCACCACCAAGACCCGGACTCATCCGCTCCATCCCCTGCTCCTTGCCCAGCAGTTTGTGGAACAGGGTGTCACCTCCCCACCCGCCTCCGTGGTAGCTTGCAACCGAGCTCATCACTCATCGCATCGCATGTGAGGGAGGAAAACCTTGGGCTGGGGTTCGAAGGAGGCGGGGATTTGTGGCTCCGGGTTTAGAGTTAAGGAGGAACAAGAGTTAAGGAAGGAAGGAGATGGGGAAGTCGCTAAGGCAGCAGATTTCATGTTCAAACAGATTTCAAAACCCATGTGTGACTCATGGGCAGTGCCAAAATTCAGTGGTGGGGTTGGGGCACCCAAGAAAGGTATCTAATGTCCAACGTCTGCAGGGGCCACCCTCTCCAGAGCACGTTTCCCACCACATAACCCCTGGCAGGCTCTTGTGAGGACACAGAGTTTCACTCCTCATGTTCCTTGGCTCTTCCTTCACCCACAAAACCAGCGGGTGCCTTCAGAGCTCGAGATACCACTCAAGCTCGGTACCGCTTCCATTCGCTGCCGTCAGTAAGGCAACAACTCCAGTGCTTCCCACAGGGCACCTCCTGCTCCAGGCTGCCTAGGACGAGGTGCTCTCCCTTCTGCAACTTTCCATGGATTAATCCGGATGTGCATGGGGATCGCACAGAACTGTGCCAGCCTCCTGCTTTATAAATGTCATCACTTGACCTCCCCAACCTGAGGTTTTTGCTTGACCCCACGTCCCCACCTAGTTACTAACCCCAGCTGGCCAACTACTTGAAACCAACATTGGTTTTTATCGAAACCAGGCACGCCGGTTACACACGGGTGTAAGGGTTAACACAGACCTTGGCCATCAACCACAGCTCCCTGCTCCTGTATGCAGAGTGAAAACTCTCTTCAGGCGTCAAAGACTTTTTACCCCCAAAAGTCCTCCGGGCTGGAAGGTTTTTCATACCACCACCCTCCTCTTGGAAGGCTGAGTCAGAATCAGGCTCCTTTTACAGTAAAAACTTCCTCCTCTCCAGCCCCAATTTATTCGGGGCCAATTAACTCCCTTGTTTGTGTGCCAGAGCTCTCCTTGGCCTCAAGCAGCTCTTCCCCCTCTCTGGCAGCTACTCCCCAACGCCGTGATTTACGGACAAGGTTTCTCCCGAGCCTCAGGCCTTGGTTACCTGGGGCACGGGGTAGCCGATGCTTCCACCCACTGCAGCAAACGGAAATGCTGGGAATCTGCAGGGACTGCCCGTGGGCGTTACTGCCAGCACCGGGATAACCCAGCACCGACACCAAGGGCAAAACCCTGACCCAGTTCCATGGGACCAGCTTTGCCACAGGCTGGGAACTGCTTTTGGTGGTATGAGGCAGCAAAACTCTGCTTGCTGTCAAGCCTTCGCAACCCAGAGCTGGGGTCCCTCTCTCCCTTGCTGTATTAACCACAAATCAATTGCTTAAACTGATCATCAAACTCATCTTCCTAAAGAGCAGGGGGAAAAAAAGATCTTAGCGCATGGCACTTGGCACATGCACCTAAAATAAAACGGTTACCTTGAACGGTGAGAAAGAAATATTAAAAATCTATGGCATTTAAGGGTGGTTGTTTTTTTAAAAACCTCTGTAGCTCTTAATGCTTTTCTGTAGTTTACTTTGGTAGCTTATCTCTTTATAGACTGGAAAGGAAGCGTTATTCTTTTCCGGCGATCAAAAAGGACTATTTCACCATGCAGGTCCTATGCACAGTGTTTTCTTAAAAAGACCTTATATTCATGGAAAGCAGAAAATAAGGATGTTTTTTCTCCCCTTTCAATGCAGAACACAATTTGCATTCCGTTCACTTAGCTCAGCTACTAATGGGGTCTTTAAATCTTTGCTAAACAACACGCTGAATACTTTTCTTAGTGCTTGAATGGTGCGGGGAGTCGCTTCTTGTACCACATCTAGCTCCTGGCCTCAGACGGAAAGGTAACGCGTGTTTGCCTAAACATGAAACAGATGCCAAACTATGTGTGTTGGGGCGAAACATCTGCTGCAAGGATTTTTTTTTTTCCAGAAAAATTATTTTCTTATGTGCGTTTTATTTATTTGTCTTTTTTTTGAACAGAGGGTGCGCACGTGTGTGCATGCGGCGCTTGAGAAGGAGCATCGGTGGGGCCTTCTGCTGCAGCACCCGGATTCCCGATCGGATGGGTGCTGGTTAGCTGGTTAGCTGGTTAGCACCCTCTCCAAGCAGCAAACCCGAACCAGCCGCTCTGCGTCGCTTTGGAAGGGGGGCTCGGGTCTCAGATGCAAGCTCTGCAGAAAGCTTCCCAAGGACTTGGGGTCAGACGCCTGGAGGCGACGCGGGTGCGACCGTCTTCGCTGGCATTACATCAGAGATGGATTTAGCCCGGCGCTTTCCCCCCGCGGGTCGCTCCCCTCACCTGCCTGGGTGCATTAATCAAGCGCTCCCTTCGCCGCATTACGACTCTCCGAGCGCAGCACTTCATTAGGGCTGAGTGCTGCGGGCCCAGGCCAAGGAGATGAGGTGCTAATGAAATGTTTGCATTTTGGACAGGAGCTGAGGTAGGTGTTTAAATGAAACAAAACAGCTGTTAAAGCAACAGAGCCTCTGGAGAGAGGGATCCCAACTGGGAAAAGTCGGGCAGCAGAGGCTGGACTGCGGGAATGCCGGCATGCAGGACAAGGACCGGCCTCTGCCTCTGCATTTAGGCTGAGCCCAGGGGTCTGTTTGCAACAGAGGCTGTAACAGGACGCCAAGGGAAGAGCAAGAACAAGCATGGAAGATAAATCCCTGCATGGTGGATCTTCATCGTGCAATTGCACAACACCAAGGAGTGGGAATCCAGTGTAAATACATGAAAGCTATTAACTTGCAGAGGAAGAGTTTTCCCAAACAAGGGCAGATGCTCACGGTTTCTCGGTTTTATCCTGAGGTTACAAAACAGTAACAAAACATGAAACTTCCTCTTCAGACACTCACAAATCGGTATTAAAACATGGATTGTCAAAAGGCAACTAATGAGGTGTCTTACAGTAATTATACACTACCAAAAGGCTGATCCTACATATCCCACTGATTTCCTTTGTGACAGCTGCTTCGTTCTGTAAAAGTGAATTTTGCTTGTTCATTAATTTTTATCTTGCCCCCCTCTAGAAATGCCTGGTGAGAGTGTCTGGCTAAGCCACACAGCGCTTCAACCTAGCAGTGTACACATGTATATATTCATTGATATCACACGCATCTAGTTATGTATCTTTGTACCAGCCCCAAGGCACTTGGACAAAAGCCACGTTTGGTGATGCAGAATCTGCTTTTAGCTGGGAGTTGGTGCTGGAGAACATCAGGAGCTGCTGGACCTGCTCATCTCTCTCCTGGCACGTTGGGAACAGGCTGCATTCCCAAATGTAGCTCTGAGCTCAGAAAACCCGCTCAGAAAACACCCGTCCTGCTCGTTACCTCTCGTCCAGCAGACAACTGATGCACGAACAGAAAAGCCCAGGGGACTGACAGGACGTTTCCAAGGGTGCTTGAGAAAACCCTGGTTCCTGCGCGCTACGACTCAACTGATGTTCAAACTTGCCGTTTTCAGGCCTGTGGGTGCTGCTCCCGAGCAAATGCATCACCGTCCTCATCCTCACCACGATGCCCAGCATGCACAAACATCATTAGCCCGCTCGTTAACAGCGGCTTGAGGCTTTGCTGCAAATCAGTGGAGGGGAAAAAAAAAAAATGCACAAAAGCCCTTTCAGGTCCGCAGTGGGCAATGAAAATGGAAAACCCTACGGAGGGGCTTGCTCCGAAATGTGGATGTGGTTTAAGAATCACAACATTATTCCCTTTTTCCTATTGGAAAGTGTTTTTTTTTTAAGAACCTGCCGGCTTCCTTGCTCAAGGACAGCTTATTTTTCTCCGCATTCATATGAAACACCCCGTGCTAAAACAAACCCTTTCCTTAAGCTGTCATTATCCGCGAGACTCTGAACTAATTGAGTTAAAGACACAATCAATTTCTTTGAGGGCGAGTTCAGCTGCAAGTTGTGCTCCTGCTGCCTCTGGCCATGAAAGAAAAGCCCCATTAGAGGAGAAACTCACATTAGCTGGGAATATATTGGCGCAGCCCAAGCGAACGCTGCCGATCCAAGGGATGCCTTGGATGCGGGCACGCTGGGAGATGCCATCCTGGCAAGGAGAGCGCATAGAAAGGGACCAGCTTGGGATACACTTGGCCTTTTTGGGGTAGGAAATGTAGAGGAGTCTGTGTCCCATATGCAGGGATCACACGTCAAGCTCTGCTGCTATGTGGGACTTCGCATCAAAAACGCATGAGCCTTTATTGCTTGCGCTGCTGTTAAATGAGGAAAATGTCACCGAGTTCTGTTTCCTGGCTGGGAACTGCCTTCCAACCTCTCTCTGCGGCTCTCCACCCTCACCAAGTTCCTCTTCTTACAGCTTTCTCTTCTCAATCCCAATTAAAGGGCTCCGAACACAGGAGACAGCTTCTCACCCAGGGGAAGCCCAGGCAGTCTCCAAGGCTTCTTCCAAAGCAACGAGGCCACCGCCATCCTCCCTGAAACGCAGCAGGATGCCCTTGGAATGAATTCGTGGGAGAGGCAACGCACGCTTCAAAATAAACAAGTCATTCAGGTGCCTCCTGCTAGTCTTCTGCACGGGAATGGTTGGCACCACTGCGTAAATGGCCTGGGAACGCACTGCAACAGGAGGAAAGGCACTGACCTTTATTAAAATGAGGCCGTCCACAAAATGCTTAACGGGGGAAATAATGATCCAGCACGAGGCGTGCAAGGCTTGCAATCCTGGCTTTGAACTACCAATAATCTCCCAGTGGAGTACACAGGGACACACAAAAACCAGGAGAAAATAAAAGAAGGTTACAAATTACGGGTTACGGTTTTGCTTCGCTTAGTCTACCAGGAAGAATATTTTAAGGTCAGAAGGCATCCAAAGGACTGAAATAAAAGGAATTGATTGGGAAGAAGGAAATAACAGAGGATCCTTTTCATCTAATGAGATCCTCCCCGCTGAATAAGCTGAGAACTGCATTTATGAATCATCTCGCATTCGCTGTCCCACTGTTTGGGATTTGAGACTATACAAGCAGCGGCCAGAATAATTACAGCGGGGCCAGGAGCAAAGCCAGGGAGAGGAAACCAGCTTGCAAACAGCGAGCGTTTATTTGACAGAAGAACCAGCAGCCTTTACGGGCACTCCTAGGGAGCCCGTGACATCCGTCCTTTATTCCTACTGCCCCATCCAAGGGACGCTTCCCCCGACCCTACAGCTGTCTATAGGAAGGCTTTTCCCTATGGAAAACACTGCATTTTTTCCCAGTTTTGCCACGTTACAGGTGAGAATCTTAGCATGCAGCTTCGCCCTGGGCAGAGGGGCACCGAGCCCTATGCATGAACATTTACGCGCGGCGTTTTCGACGCCTGCGACAAAGCCCGCGTCAACGCTTTGATCCTCCTTTGCCCTCCCAAGGGGTCTGCCGCGGCGGCGACGCGCGGGGCAGGGCATTTCTACTCGCCTCCTCTCGCCGGCACGGATCAAGCGCGGGTCCCGCACGCTGGGAAATATATTAAGTTCACAGAGCTCTAACAAAGGGCTAGCAAGCCGCAGGCACCCCGCGGCGAGCCGCGCTCCTTTCCCGACGTCCTTGTAATTGTATTAAATGAAAGCGTGGGGCGCTTTGATGCTTGCGGGCCAACGTGTCGCTCTCACAAAGGAGGCTGCTGAAAGAGCTCCCCGGAGCCGCGGTTGTTGCGCTGCGCTGCTCGATGGTTTATTCCAGGCGCTTTAACGATGACGCCCAGCCCAATGACACCCAGCCTGAAACCCAGTGCAGGGCAGACAATGAGCAGAGCAGGGTGGCACCCACACGTCAAGGGACCTCGGGAACAGGTTTAAGTGCTCCATGTTAATACGACACCAATATCTGAATATTAAGATTTGTTTTTTGTCTTTCCTACCCTACCTCTGCTCCTGGGAACTGCACCCACGGCATTAGGCAGCTGTGTAACAGCGAGCAGAGCCCACTTGCTGCGGGGTACGCGAGAACTCTGTGACACCACGACCCGCTCCGCGGCCCCGCAGAGATCAACGCTTGCACTGTCTGCACCTCCCGTGCTCCGTTTGGAGGCGAGACGCTCAGGGCAGAGGCACAAATACCAACCATGCCGAGCCGGCGGGGAGCTCTTGCCTGCAGCAGCGCCGACAGCGCGTCTCCCGCCGTGACTCATCCTTCACCACGACTTCTGCAGTCCGCCCCCGGGGACGGGGACAGCGTGCCAGGGACGGGGCGGGATCTGCGGGAGGGGGCAGCCCAAGCGGGCGCCGCTTCAGCTATCTTTAGTCCCCAAAATGCCACGCACGCACTCCAAGCTCTCCTTCCTCAGCAGCAGAGAAGCATCTTTCCAAGGCAACTCACTCCATCTCCCTTAGACGCCCACCTTAGGGGACAAATCATGTCTGGGAGAGACCCGAACCAGCTCGTGGAGGATACTGTGGTTTGCTAAGAGACTGGACACCTCATATCATAGGCAAAAATGCAAAGAAGACTCAACATGGTCAATTTGACCATCATCTCTCCACAGAAGAAACCATCCAGCAACAACCTGGAGCCTCCTTGGCCAGCTAGACCTGAATGAAGTGATATTACTTAAATATTACCATGATTTACACACCCCCAGGCAGCCATCTAGTCATTACTATATTAATATGACTTGATCATGTCACTCTTTGGTTGCTTTTTTTGCTGGGTTTTTGATAGAGAGATTTTACTAGATTCACAACTACAGTAAAAGCAGCCATAATCTCTATCTCCAGTAAATAAAATCCCTGAGCTTTTAACTCAACAAACGTTATGACATTTCACAGGCAAATTAAATCAATATTTGTTTTAATTACGGAATCACCCAGAGAGATGAGATGATAATCTGATACTGCTTCCCCATAGTCTCACATCTGAATACATTACCAAATTTCCAGTTCAGCTTTACTCACTGTTTATTTTATTCATTTGGTTTGTGCTCAAGAGGGCTTTATATCTCGCGTCTCATGGGGGCTGTCTCATGACTTCTTTTATGTGTGTTAGCCCAAGGAAACAGCTAAAATTGGTATTAGCAATTATTGTCTTCCCAAATCTACCTGCTTTCGACTGCGTTCCTGGTTTTTGCAGTCACTGGACTCCCATCTCCCATGGACTTTCCCAGATCCAGGATTCACCATCTAAGATCATTGCAAAAGCTGCTCGACTGCCTCAGCCAGACAAAATACTTCCCTGGGTGGTAAAGGGTAAAACGTGGCCTGTGATGGGAATATCTACACTCACGTTTAATTGCTATGGCAGATCCTCTTCCCCCATAAGGTTTTTTGATGACTTCAGCTACACGGCTTTCCAAATGGAAAGATACTGTATGAAAACACGCCTGGATGCATTATTTTAGCTGCAGATAATACAAAGCTGAGCCTGAAAGGTTCACTTAGGTCATCCACTTCATTCTTCAATCGCTCCGCTTCAGGACTGCCCTTTTTTACCAGCTTTGCCAATATTTAGCCTAAACGACTCAGGCAATAAACTTCCATCAGCTTTTGTCTGCTGCAGAGCTAGGGGCCTGATTAATGTTTAAACGCACAAGCAGACTTTCCAAATGAAAGGGAAAGAGTGCTTGAAATTAGGGATAGGCTTAACTCTTTGCAGAAGTGAGGCTTTCCTTTATAGACTTCAAGCTTTCCATAGAGTGGATTAAATTCACTATTCATTATGGTTTGAAAGGAGACAAAAAGCCCAGGGTGGTGCAATTGCAGAGAGTAATCTCAGCCATCCAGCCCCACATGCTGAACGAGGCGGGTGCTCCCCAAATAAAGGGGCTACCAGCTGTAGCAAGGGGCGCTCGGAAGAGAAATTCAACCCCCCTCCAGAGATGCAGGTTTCACATCGACACCTTGCTGTGTTACACACTGATATAAATGACAAGCAACCATCCGTAAGCACAATATCAAGGGCAGCAAATTAAAGGCACAGAAATTAAGAGGTAAAACACGCACCTTAAAGCAACATTAACTCACCCGCGTCACACACACAGCTTTATACGGCTGCAGCAGGTGCTACAAAGCAAGGTGACAGGATAAATGTAATGGCAGCCCGAGGCCCCGCTAGAAACAGGTCTCTCCAAAATTAAAAGATCATCTTGTTCACCCAAACCGGGACGTGCATCTGCCAAATGCAGGCTGCAGCTGGGCGAACTTTATGGCAAGTTGTGTTCTCCCATTTAAATTTAGCTCCTCCTTGCTGCATCCTTCTGCGCTGCATTTCATTAGGATTCTGCCTCCTCCCGCACGCCAAGCGCTGCCACTCGGAAGCGTTCCTGAATTTTCAAGTGCAAGGAAAAGAAGGCAAGGCAAGGAAAATGCACGTAGCAATTGCTCCTCGATGATGGCAATGACGCTGTAAATGCACATGTGCACTGGCTTGCTTATTCCACGGGACAAATGGATCTTATGAGATTTTCGCAATTTATGAATCAGTTTTTGCCTGGTTTTTCTTCAGGCCTGGGCAGGTGGTGGCGAGTAACGAAGTTCTCGTGCTGTCCTGTCACCTTAACTGTAGCCCTTGCTGCGGCAGGGACACCAAACCCCAGGCACACGGAGACGAGCCCCACTTCACCCAGCCGCTCAGCCCAACCACTTGACAGCAGTAAAAAACAGCAAGAAATACCTGGACATAGGCCCTGCAAGAGCGCTCCCTTTTCTGAAGCTGAGTCCACAAAGACAGCAGATTAAAGACGGGATAGAAAAAACAAGTTAGTGACAGAACAAGGAGGAAAAAAAAAAAAAAGAAAAATTGAAGAAAACACCTGGAAAAAACCCTCATTTCTCTTTTTAAACAGCTCCTGGAAACAAAGTGAATTGAAGGAAGCATGCGGGTTAGGCAGTAGTGAAAGCTGGCTGCTGAAATTCGGGTTAGTCCTTGTTTTTCAGTTAAGTGAAGATTGGGAATTTGCAAGAGCGGTTGTTAGATGGTTGGCACCGAGGAAATCGAGTGACAGTGCTCAAGAGGCTGCGTCTCCCCACAGCTCTGCTGTCCCCCGGGCATCTCCGTGCCAGACGAGGCTGGAAAGGATGGGGCTTCTCCTTAACTGCATCGTGGCAGCGTGGGCTCAGCCTTGGACGAGCAGCACCGCTTCCACGGAGCGGGATGCGGCGTCCAGGACGGAGCACAGCCCCGCGTGCACGAGCACATGGAGCTGATCCCCTAGCGCTGCAGCCTCACTGCTCTTCGGGGCTGCTTTCCAGCCCTCTCCCACTCTGAGTCGGGCTCTTGAGCTCATTGCTGCGGTGCCTCCAACCTTGGGGATACTCAAAAGGGGCCTGGGCACGAGCTGGGGCAACCCGAGGAGCTGCAACAACCCAAACAGAGCCGGGCACAAGGCACTGCCTAATTCAACTTTGTAATTCCTGAATTTGCAACAGTAGAACCCATCCTCTGGGTAGACTTGGCCAGTACAAAGACTTTACAGGAGCAAAGGGAGATCGAAGAAAGCTTTGCTGAAAATTACAGGGATATCCACTCCGGGGTCTCGCTGGGCTGCTACGGAGCAATTACTACTTTAATTAAGCAGGGTCCAGTGGAAAGCGTAAAGCTTTTGGGGACAGCAAAGTGGCTGCTGTAAAGAGGAGGGATTTAAAAAAACTCTGGTTATGCCAGTTTATTGCAATTCATCATACAACAGCTTGTAAAAAAAAGAAAAATAAAGCCCCGCAAAACAGCACAGGTGACTACTTTCAGGTGGAGAATTAAGGCAAATCTGCAGTGCATTTCCTTTAAGGATTAAAGAAATATTTAATGGTTGGTCTTTGCTGTAGTTCTTCTTTTGGACTAAACAGCACTAGGCAAAACTCTTTGCAAACAGTTTTTTTTTCTTTCCTCTCCTGAAAATGCTCTTGATCAACCAAGGGGAAAATGGAGCCATAACTCCGCAGCCTTTTGCTCGCCCAGCCCCGCTTCCAGGCGGGATTTGGCATTCCCGTGTGAACGTGGAGCAGCTGCTCTTGCGAGGAATTTAGTGGGCGACGGGAGCAAGTAAATCCCAGAGCCAATCACCTGGCTCACCAGCTCGCGACGCCGCTTTGCAGAACTCCACGTGGTCCCGAATTTTCAGGCAGGGATTTGATCCGGAGGAGCCTGTTGTGGTGGTGGGAAGGCTGGGAATGAGGGGGACGGGCCTTGCTGTGCTCAGCAGAAATGACAGGACCTTGGGGACACCTCGGGAGCATTGGGAAGGGCACGGAGACTACAATCCTGTAGCCGGTTAGTGCGTGGCATTAATACCCCGTTTTACCTGCCGCCGCCATCACTTCACAATGAAGAACCACGGTTTGATTGCAACAAATAATGTTATGCCGATGGGACGGTTAATACAACTCCTACCTACGTTGTTATAAAACAGCTGGAAGCAGCGCTAATTAAAAGCATCGGGATGACCCAGTTGGCAGCACATGCAAAGCGCAGGGTAGGCAGGACTTCGGTTCCCATGCGGCTGCAATATTAAGCAATCCAGAAGCCCTTTGCTTTTAAAACAGAATAAATCTGCAACGAAAACTCACAACAAAATGGCAGCGTCGCTTCCCTGGAAAACATTTCATCTGGAAGGCGTCGCTGGGATAATTTTTCCCTTGCATAACCTTGGGCCCAAGCTCCGTTCTCACCTGCATGGGCACCAGGGAGCCAGCTGGGCAGCTCAGAACAACATCTGGTTCCTTCTTTGAACAAGGTGGCCAGTGTTACCCTGGGCTTGCAGCCCCAGGGCCCACTCCTGCCTTCCTCCCATGACCAGGACCACACAACTCCCCACCTGAATCCAATATAGGCTGTAATCCATGTTTTCACTTGAGATTCAGGGCTACAGAGGGCCTCGGACAGGAGGAGCCCTCAACTCTAAATGTACTCTTACCAACGCCACAGCTCTATTTCCTCCATAACTTCTGGCATCTTTAAAATGTAAGAAAAAAATCCACTTAATTCTGGAAATGACAACAGGACTAATAATTCCTCTCATCCAGAGGGCACAGAAACAACGTGGTGCTTGGGGGCTGAGTTGCACTTAATCCTTAAGAAATCTCTCCAGTATGAAGAAATCTTAAATGCTTTAAATGCAAACATGGTGCATCGGATGCACCTTCAGCAAATGCATCTCAAGTGTAAATAAACGTTTCTGTCTGTTTTATTTATTCGCATGCATGAAAGTGCCCATTTGACCTTCACATCCAGCATCTTGTAATGGCACGAGACAAAAAAGAAAAATCCAAAACGCAAGCGCTCTCTGTCTGCTGGGGACTTTAAATATTCAGATTGCCTGCCCTGCATTGCATGTCATTTCACAGATGGATTCAGCACTGGGCAAGCTGCTGGTCTCGGCCATGCAGGCACGGATTTATTCATACTAATTTATTCATACTAATTGCTGTGGCATCTACAACGGGGTCTCGTTCTGGATGAAGCAGGTGAAGCCCAGGATGAAGCATCTGGGTTTCACCTCCCCTGCCCATCGAGGAGGACCCGTTTCCCAGCACTGCCGGTGCTTTTGGTGTTCACAACCGCTGCCTTTCTCCCCAGAAAAAACCCAACACCCTGCAAAAGGAAACCCACCAAGGCAGGGAAAGAGCGGCAGCCCCCAAACGGCTCTTGCCCGCTGCTGCTCACCTTGTTGAGGCTGCGCGCGGCGCTGTCCTTGCCGCCGGGCGTCAGGTTGCGGAGCTGCACGTCCAGCAGGTTCACGAGCTGCACCATGGCCGACACGGAGTAGGTGATGTCCCCGGCGTACAGGTGGCTCCGCGTGTGCTCCGCGAGCTCCCTCGCGATGTTGGCGGCCATCTCCCCCGAGCGCATCTGCAAGGGGGGACGAGGGAGGAGGAGGTCGGCCCCGGCACGGAAAGCTCCGAGATCCCGTTGCCACTTGACCGAACGGAAGAGCCCGCGGAGGAAACACTCTTCCGAGATCTTACTTCCAATTATACATGCCTTTGTAATATGGAAATGCATATCCCGGGGGAACAGTCCAGGGATCAGGAGAAATTACAGCGGATTGCATATAAATTAAGCTACCGCTTCTCCGTCAGGCTAAATGATCAACTCGGCTGGGCTCTTCATGTGAAATTTCCAACCGTCTTATCTGCCTCCCGTTGGAAAGCAGATATTTCTCTTGCTCCCTCAATTTCGGGTGCTTATTATTAAAGCGAGATGATGGGAAAAGATAGCAGGCAGAGCTTCCACCTCTCAGTAAATCAATTAGCTGAGTTATAAACGAACAACTTGCTTCCATCAATTTGACAGCAACAGCCCATCTGATTTAATGAAACCTAAGTGAAGATATTCATACGCTCGTCTTCAGAGGATTAAAGCACATGATGGTACAGATAAGATAGCTAAAACCGATAATGTGCTGTTTTTCCCATTAGAGCAATAACTTATATTCCAAAATGGAATGATTTCCTCCTTGCTACACTCAAACCCAACGCTCCTACCAGCCTGCAAATCTGCTCCCTGCTCAGTCCTCTCTCTTGGACCAAAGAGCTGCTCATTCCTAAACCTCTCCGCTGCCTCCCAAAAGATACCAAAAAATAAAAAACCTCTTTTTGATGTGAGACTAAATCTTTTTTTGTTGTTGTTACTGTTGTTTTCTTTCCTCATCATGGGAAAAAAATAAAGGGATTCTGAGATAAAAATAAACTGTTTTCTGCTCAAACCAAACGGGATTGCTCGTGGTGCTGGGTGACTTTTACCCTTCTACAAATTGCTCCAATTTGGCCTTGCAATGTTAGTTGTAAGGGGGCAAAAAGGCCTCCTGCCAAAAAATACCAAGCCACAGCAGGGAGTCCTCCTGCTCGCTCAAAAAAATGCTCCCTTGCTTCGTTTCGGGATCCTGGCAGGATTCAGGCCAGATTTACAAATTAGCATTGCTCTGCCTGAAACCACATTGTGCAACAATTTGCTAATGCTTTCCTGGTTGCAACACTGCCTTTTGTCTTCTTATGTCTACAGACTGTAAAACAATTGCTGCTGGATAGGGTAAATATTCCTGTTTTTTTTTTCATAGACTTTGTGGAAGCGAAATGGGGAGTTTTGCCTGGAAAAACTAACAGCAGCTCTCCCTGGCAGCTCCATTCTCTGTTTCTTTCCTCCCTTTTTTCAGAGGGAAGCGGCTGCAGAAGAGGGCAGCAGAATACAAAATGAGAGCAATTCAGAGCAGCAGATATTTTGGGAAGAAAATTCAGAGGGAATAAGAAAGAGCTGCCGGGGGGAGGGAGGGGATGTGCTGAAATACCAGTGGCCGGAAAGGCAAATACGCTTTCCTGCAGCCCGAGGCTCATTTTGATATCTCTATCCATCTAAAAGATCTAACAGATCAATCAAGAAGATGGTATGAAAGGTTGAACTGGGGGTTTTAAAGTCAGTGACATAAAGATGGGCTGGTCAGCTTGGAAGCCCTGGAGTTGATGCCATCCTCTGAAGGGGCAGACAGGCTTGCTGGGTTGCAAGGTTTACACAGGGACTTTGCATCACTCTAAGCCTGCAAAGCCTTCACAAACATCTTCCTCTAGCAGAAGTTCCCTTATACGTGTGCATGTACATGCAAGGTAATCAGATCTACCATCCTCACTGGCAGAGATTCCTAACACATTTTGGGGAGAAGACTCAATTCCTTTCGACTGCCTTGGAGTGCACACTGTGATGCCCCAAAAAAGCCCTCTTGAGCCCTAAAACCGAAAACTACAGTGAGAAAAAGACTATTTTGTGCAAACCACCTGCTGCCCCAAGGCTGGTGCTGATGAAAGCAAGAGGCAAAACAAACAGGCTGACCGTATGGCCGGTGCAATGTATCCAGAGCTGACCTTTTTGCTTCCCTTTGCTGCCTGACTCTAGAAATAACCCATGGAGCAGTGCATAATTCAATAGCGCTGGCAAGTTTATCCTCCCGCTACGTTATGAGGGCACGGCAGGCACCAACAATAAAGTTAAAGTAAATGTCAGGAGGCCAATGAATTGCTGAAGCGGCCATTCGCTCTGATCTTCCAGCAAGCACAATAACTCTAATGGAAGCTAATAGAGGGTTGTAAAACCTAATACCATGATGCAAGCGGGCAAACGCCCAGTGAACAGTCAGAGCTCGGTAGGAGGAAGAAAAGAAGCAGGTAGTAATCCTTACCTCACTGCAGAGGCATGGAAGCAAGCGTGCAGGTACCCTGAGAGCTTCTCATGCCACCGTGCAGACTGTAAATTGCACAAGGGACTTAAGAGCAGCGTTGGCAACAGGGAGCCCAGCGAATGCAAACCCAACGCAAGAGCCCTGTTAGCCCCGGGAGGGTTTTCCTCTCCAAAGTCACTCTTGGAAAGGTTTGGAGCTCCTCCTCATTGTGTTTGTGGCAGCAGATCTCAAATACGGCACCAAAAGGTTGGATCTAGAGACACGTGGCAGCTTCTTCCAGCCCTTCCACCGAGTGGTGGAAGGTTCCAAAGCTGAACACAGATGAATTCTTTCAAAAATCATATCTATCTATATGTATGTATGTATATATTAAAAAAAAATGTAGTTCAGTCCTGGTTGGGGCCTGCTAGGCATTTCCAAAAATGCCTCTTCAGTTGGAACCTGCCGTGAAAGTGCCTAATGAATTAAACGAGGCTCATTCGTTACGCAAACGATGGCTGCGGTTTCCAACAAAATGAGCCCTAACCTCAACAGCGACCCTATCGGCACAGGCTATTGGTACCGGTTGTGCCTGAGCAGTTAATTGACATCTTTCCCCCTTTTTTGGGTGAGGGATGGGTATAAATACGGGTTAGGTTTGATAGGGTGGGTTGGGTGGCAATTCCGAAGTCGATGTGGGCGACGGGGAGGAGAAAAAAGTCTCTTCCCATCTCGTTGCTCAGCTCGCCGGGAACGTGGAGAGGAGGTAGCACCATCCACACACTGCACACACAGTCTCCCTGTCTCAGGCAAAGACTTCCCAACTACAGGGTCTATCTTGCACTTGCAAGGCAGAAAATCCCCGGGGAGGTGCGAAAAGGCATGTTTCCTTTCACAGTAAGTCAGTGTTTTCCGTATCATGCACTCACCTCCTCCTGTCACAGACAAGAAATGCCATTCATTTTGGTCTAAATCCTCTCTCTGGCCCCTTGCCTTTGCCCTGCTCTCCCTGCTCTGGTTTCTGCAGTGTTTATAGCCTTGCTCTGTCCTCACGACTACTTGTGGGTCGTGCCTAGGAGCTGGCAGAGCCACCACGACGACTGGTCACTTTGGGGAGCAACCAGGGACGGAGGCAAAGACCGGGACAGACGTTTCGCCTTTACCTTCTGCGTGATGTGGTTGATCCAGGGAGAAGAGCAGTTGCTGAGGTCTGGTCCTTGCGGGTCCCAGACGCCGTCGGGCGCGAGGCACCGGAACGTCGCGACACCTGCAACGGGGAACAGGCTTCGTTTCAGCACCTCGGACCTCCTGGTAGCTCAGTTGGACCCTTCTGAGTCACCCGCGCGCCCTCATCTCCCATGGCCTTGGTGCGCAGGGGCTTTAAGGGGCAACAGACCCATGAGGGCAGGGACTTTCCCCATTTCACTAGCTGGAGGCTATGGAGAAACTTTCCTGCCCTACCTCGCCACTCATTTCTTTCCAATCCCCTCATACTTTATAAGTATTTGACCAGACTGACCTCGCTGAATCCAGGAGAAAGTCGGAATTAGGATACACACAGGTAAATGGCTTCCCACAGGCACCAGAGCAGAGAATTAATAGGGAGTCTCCTTTGGAAACCAGAGCCCTCCAGCCTCTGCCTCTCAGGCAATTTCCTACACTTTCTGTGAGAGGACTATGTTGAAAATTAAAGGTTTTCCACAAACTGCCTTTGTTAGCACACAGTCAAGTAAACCATGTGCCAAAATCCATTATTCATTTCACCACGTGTTAGTTTGGGTAGAAACTTTCCGAAAGCAACTTTGTGGAAATAAGCAACTGAGGGCAAGGGGGGAAGAAAAGAAGAAAAAAACAGTCAACAATAGATCATTGTGAAAGGCTTGGCCTTGTTCTTCCCTCTGCTTTCCCTGTTGGGTGTTTCCTATATTGGATGTGCGTGGAAAAATTCAGGGTCTGAACTGGGAATACCCATGCTGACTGATTTCCCACCCCCAAAAAAGCAGAATTTCAAGCATCAAGGCAAGAGCCAATCAGCCTGGAGACCACCATTACGAGCAGAGCAGGGAAAATACAAAATTTGCAGAGGTCTCTCCTCACTATCGGCGCTCAAGGTGCTTAGTGCTCTCCCGTGGATGCAGCTTAGCACGCACAAGGCGACCAGAGCCTTTAGGTTCGGGTCCTTGGTGCTCTTGAGCTTCCCAATGTATACATACTTCACCTACGCAATGCATATGTGGCCAAGAGCATCAGGGCGCTCCGCTGATGCCCACGGGCCCACGCTGAAGAACACGGGTCTTGCTGAAGAACCGAGGCACCCGCGGCGAAGCCCAGCACCCCCAGAGGCGCCCCCCGCCTCCTGCGGCCGCCCCTCGACTCACCGATGGAGCCGACGGGACAGGGCTGCTTGGCCACCTGGCCCTGGCGCGTGCGGGACCAGGCGACGTCGCGGGCCTCCGCGGGGTCGCAGCTCTCGGCGCCGGCGGCGGGCAGCTGCGAGGCGGGCG
>JAWLRI010000158.1:113078-194163 GCA_034781795.1 Crypturellus tataupa
TCCTGGGCGGAGGCACAAGAGGGTTAGAGAGAGGATGAGGAGGAAGGGGAAGAAGAGCCCCTGCTCTGGGCTGTGCACGGAGCGAGGGCTCACGCGGCGTCACAGGGTAGTTGAGGCTTGCAGGGACCTCTAGGGATCACCTAGTCCAGCCCCTGCCCCAGCAGGGACACCCAGAGCACGGGGCACCGTGTTCATTACTAATGTTTAATATTGCTGCCACCGGAGCGCAGGGAAATGCTCGTCCAAGTCCAACCCGTGGAAATCACAGACACCCCTGCCTTTATTGGCGAATAGCGGCTTTGCTGTCTTTTTATTTATTATTATTTTTAATTTTAAAAAGAACCGAGCAGATTTTCCACGCTTCTCGTGCCCACCTCGGTCTCGCCACGAGTCCCGGAGTTGAATGAATTCCAAGAAGCACCCGGCAAATTCCTGCCACCATTGACAGATCCCTCCTAGCTGCTCCTCAAAGCCCTGCTAACTCACCAAGCAGGACGTGATTTCCCATTGACGTTACTAGGAAGCTTGAAATTTGCCGAGAATTTCAGCAGATTTTACCCTGATCACCACAGCCCGCCTTGCCACAAGCACATATTTCATTTCTTCCCAATAACAGCAGTTACTCCAACAGCTACAACCCACAGGATTTTCCCCATTTCCACAGGTAATTACTGCTCACTTTCCACTCAAAATGCCCTGTGTCGTGCACTACAGATACAGGGGCAGGAGGAATGCACATAGTGGGTACTTTTGCAAAGGAAAAACAGGTAAATTACCCTTAAAATCACTCGTACAGTCACTCGTGAGCGCACAGAGATAGGAAGAGCCTCCAAGCAGCCAGCAGGGAGAAGTAACAAGCTCAACCTTAAAATATCCTTTATTTTTTACTGGGTTTCCTTTCTATTTTTAAAAACAGGCAGCTCCACTGCTTACGCGGAACAGTGTACCACAGATCTGGGGGGAAAAGCCCTGATGTTGCCTGAGACAGACGGGACACGGCCGAGATGCAGATTCCCCTCACAAAACCGCTGCTTTACTACCAAGTTAGGTGGTTCGAAGGAGGCATCGCGATCTCCTACCTAGAAATGACTCTTTCTGGGGCAAGAAACCATAAATTGACAGAAACCCGGGCAAAATCACCCATGTCAAGCAGTACCCCGGTGCCCTTGGACACAGCAGTGGCTTTTCTGTGCCACTTCGCTCCTGTTTTTCCATTGCAGTTACATCCACAACTCCCTTACGCCCATTGCTGCCCCATTAGGACAAATATCGCACTGCCTATTTCTGAGAAACACAAAACCTGACGCTCCCTCCAGCCCTCCCTGCTAATTCTGCCCTTTGCGTATTTGGCAAACACAGTTTTTGCTCCCAGCATTTCCTTTTTTCCCCCCGTTTCTTATTCCTTTGAACGCCGGTACAAGTTGTATTTACACAGCAATAAGAAGGCTTAAGCAAGCCTTGAAAGAAGAAACACACAAAGCCCCCAAACCTAACGCAGTCGGGAGATTAGATTTAAAAAGAGAAATCACAGCTGCTTTTCCCTTCCCCGTCACACGAACGCATCCCATGGGAATTAGCTTTCCACAGGCACTCCCTAACCCATTTCAGAGTGTTTTCTGGAACTCACTACAAAGCAGCGATGACTTAAAAATGAAGAAATTCCCCCCAAAATATTAGACAGGCAACAGCCCCAGTGGGTTCAGCACAACCAGGCTGCCTTCAGCAGAACCGTATGAACTCGTCATCCTGCCCTAACTCTGTAGTTACAGGATGTTCAAAGTGGCAATTGCACAGGGCTCCCTGCCAACCCGTGCCCACCAAAGTCATCCTGAAGCAAAACCTAACATTTCTAACCACTAACGTCCCTAAAACTTAACATTTCTAACCGCAATCCTTGCGCACACTCCACTGAAAGGTCAAGCCTTGCCAAAAACACGCTAGCCATTGCTGTGAACTTCCAGGTTTTCCTCCAAAACTCATCAGACTGGTTGTATTCTGTGTGTGTGGAGGGGGTGAAATACCAACTTTTATGCTTTTGTGAGTCTTTTTTTAATGCGCACGTTTAATATTTTTCTTGCCCCAGTAGCTCTGACTGTTGGGTCTTCGGATGGGCTATCACTGGACTTAAAGAAGCTCCTTTTTTCTGCCTGAAGAGCTTATCCTCTCCACGTAGTCACTGAACCCACCTGAAGATGTGCCCATGACTCTCCTCCATCCATGTGCAGCTCAAAAACATATTGCCTACATTAATTAAGTCCAACTTATCCCTTGGACTTCTCATACCCTATAGCAGCAACCAGCCAGAGCGCTGGCACCATATGGACATTGCTGGTTTTGTGCAGCTTTTTTCTGAACATCCATGCAGTGGTTTGGCTGGACCACCATGTATAGGCAACGAAAACCACTGCGTTTCTTCCCCGTCACAGTGCAACACTTCTAGAAATGCAGATGAACTATGCCCATAGGAGCCCTGGTAAACAGGAAAAAATTACAGCAGGGCTGATCTAATAGACAGTACATCAGGATTTATTATAAATGGCCTAATGTAATAGGCTTTAGAGTTCAGTTCAAGAGCTATTTTGGGGCAATCTAGCTTTAAATGGCTCTCGTTCTCGAAAATGCTGCCACATGTGGCTGCATTTAGCTAGAATTTATGTGTGTTAGCATACAAAGCCTGACTTTTCTTTTTTTTTTTTAACCCACATGTAATTTCACGCGAATGGAAGCAAAAAAAAAGGCACGCAGCCCCTCTTCCAGGGTACAGCAGCTGTGTGTTATTAGTGAACATGTGTCGTGAACTCCTAACCCTCGGCACAACAGGTCATTCCCTGCTTTTTGCCCACATTTCTGCATTTCTCTTTGGACACGGTGCTCTCAATACCCTGCAATGCCCGCACTGGATGCATCCAGCCTTTCCCTGGCCTTTTCCTACCTTGCAATGAGTAGAAACAAGTCATAAAATGCCTACGCACCATAGAGGGCATCTAGTTTTTGGCATCTATTTTGGCACATATCCAGCGTCAGGTACCCTGGGGACTTAGGGCTCCAAACCCAACGCACGGAGGAACACGCGTTTTTCCACACTGGAAAATGGGAAGCCTAAAACCTGGTCTTACCCTTTCGAGTACCAACAAGGGCTTTCCGCACCTTTCCTAACAGCGCCAGCATGAGAAGAACATGGAAACTAGCCAGAGGGGGAAAAAAAAAAAAAGGAAAAAAAAAGAGGGAGATGAAATCACAATATAGAAAGAGTAAATGTTATCCTTGTTATTATTATTATTTTTTAATGTGTAATCTCATTACTGTTGTGTAATATATACATCCATAACCTTAAACCCTGGATGTCACTGCACAGCAAAAACGTGTTGTTTTGATCGAAAGAATCACGTCCCAAGGAAAGCATGAGAAACTCATGCAACCTCATGGAAAGAAAGCAGATGCCATGGATTGAACCTGGGGAAAAAAGTGCAATCGGAGAGGAAAGTCTGACTTAGCCCAACGCACTCACCTCTCGCCAAACTCCAATCTCGGCTGCGGTTATTCCCCCCCTCCTCTTCAATATCAGATCTACTGAAATGTTTCTGTTTTGTGAATGTTCCGCATCGAGCCATTTATTCCATGCATTGGGACCTGTAATGTTATTAGCCTTGAGCCTTGCACATTCCACGCACGCGCCTTGGAGCCTCATCAATTTGTGGGCAAGTATATGAGTTTTTCTAGTCTCTGCAGTGCTTTATGGATCCTAAAACTTCCAAATCCCTGATATTTTACATTATCCAGGCCGAACTCTCCTTTTATAATAACGCCAACCCCAAATCTAGCTCACTTAGGTCATCAAAAGCAACTCTTCTTCCATTATCTTAAATGTAAATGAGAAAAAACATGCGGCTGAAGCAGACAGAGTAATTTATAATGAGAGGAAATCTGACAGGCTCTGAACGCTAAGAAACAGAACACGATCCTCAGTGCATTTTGGAAGTGATTAAAGTGAGGGAAGGGCATTGGGATAGGGAGGAAAATCAGCGCCAGGTCCACCCAGCATCACAACCGGGAGCACTCGACAAACAACAAGTCCAGGCAACTTCAGGTGAATATAAGCCCCGACAGCAGGGAAATGCAATGAAAAGCAAATAAAAGGCACACGAAGAAGAGCAGAAGCTACATCGGGTATTAGATTCCTTCCGCTGCTGCTCTCTGAGCTAATATTCTTCAAGGATGTTGGGCACTCTGCGAGCCGAAGCACGCGGGGCTCTGATAACAACATAACAGGACGTTATTTGGCTGTTCCTATCAAATCAAGCAAGCCTGAGAAATAAATAAGGAAAATAACACATGGGAAAACGGACCCAGGAAGAGTGTGTGTTGAGTAAGATGGACGAGTACTTCAGGGTGAGGAAAAGAGCAAACTCCTTGTAACAAGACACCCATATATATTTTTTTTTCTTTGCAATATATATTTGTTTCCCCCTGTACTTGTTTGGGCCATTTGTGGCAAAATGATGCGTGACAACAGCACAAATGACACCGGGTGGCAATGCTTTGGGGAAAACAGACTATCATTTGGGCTCCTTCTCCCCTAATTTCTGTACATTATTAACAAATGCAAACACAAGGAACAGGGCACTTAGGGCAAGACCCTCCTAAACAGGAGATCCCAACGTTGCCTCCGAACAAGTGCCTTGATTTTCTGGGATGCTCCCACCGACGTTTCCCACCTTGGCTGGCAAGGAGCAGCTTCAAATCCATTGCCCTGGGTGATAATAAATGCCCTTTATTATCAACTCTCTAACAAGCTGCACTGCTGGAAATACTATTTCTAGCCATGTATTTCTGAACTATGCTGTATAACCCAAAGGATCTGCTCTATCTATCCAGATCCCAGTGAAAACGCCTGCTAATTTTTCCTTCTGTTCCCCTCTGCCTAAACAGCAGCAGGGGTGAAGGTTGCAACGGCGCAAACGGAGACCAAAATGCGACAGAAGGGATAAATAAATAAATTAATAAAAGGCTCCGTGCGAACAAGGGCCCCGTTTCCGAATAGATGCCCTCAAGATGAGGGAAAACCTGTGATGAAAGCCGAAGATTGATAAAACGCTGCTAATTTGCTGTATTGCCTCAGAACAGGCTGTGCCTTTGAACATTTCCATGGAGATACCAGCGCTCCTCAAATAAAATACTCTGAAAGCCAATAATGGAGCATTTGCTGCTTTCGCCTCTCGCGGAGATGAGCGGCGCTTCTCGACCTGTCCTGGTGCTGCGAATGCCGCAGGCGCCGCTGCAATATTTTGGCCGGTTTGAAGAAAACCGTGTCCAGTTCAGGCCATTTTCGGGTTTCCAACCTTTCCTGTGGCTGCCAGCAAATTTGCGAGCAGATGATGTGCTGCAGATCTTGTGGTCTGGCCTTCCTCCAGCTCTTCGCAAACATCTGCCAAATTCCCGTTCAATCCAACGCTCGCCGATGAGCGCTCCTCCGACGGCACGAAAGTTAATGCAAGTAACTAGTGGTGGCCGGGGAGCAATTAAATTTTAATCAGAGATGAGTTTGGTTTTAGGCATTGTGAGTTATCTCCAGCGTCTAAGTAGCTAATATCTATAATGAGCCTCCTCTCCCCTCGTCATCAGCCGCAGAAAGCGAGAAAAGCAACGGATTAAAAGGCCCCGTTCCTCAACATGCGCCACCCACCGTATGAAGAACCTGCTCTCTGCCACGCCATCCGTATCCCAAATTGCTCCAGGCTGCTTTCCATGTGGAGCAACGCTCCCAAATTGTGTTTTGGGGGGAAAAAAGCTCTGCTTGGAGGCAGCAACGCGATCAGAGCGGGGCTCAAAACACAGCAGCGGGCTCCCGCGCTCCACAAAATCGTAAAGGGAGCGGAAGAGATGACAGAAACTGCTGTTTTTCCATGTCTTTGCGAGCGAAAATACCCCAAACCCCCTCAGCACGTGCAGCGCGTGGAACAGCTGCCTCGAGCCGAGCCACTAATTCAGCCACTCCGCTCTCCGCTAATGAAAGAGGACAATGCAAAATCAGAAGATGCAGGAAAAAAACTCACAATTTTTAAGGATTTACAGCCTGATTTTCTGTACCTCAGCTAGTCATCCTCTGCCTGGGTAAAGGGAAGGCACATTTGGTGCAAAATACGCCCGAATTATCATAGCGATATTTTTACCCTCCGTTTTCCCGGGTGCAGTAAATGGCTACAGGTGTCAGAGGCAAAAGCAAAATCTCTCATCAGAGAAAAGGAGCGCTCAGCAAAACTAAAAATGAAGCGAGTTTATTCCCCCCACTGCTATCTCCAGCTCGGATCTCTCACAGGGATATGCACAGCGTTGACTCGTGTGAGGCGTTTTTCCCTCCTTATTTCCCACATTCGGCCCCAAATTTTGGCCATTAAAAGCAGCCTTCAACCATCAGTTTATCCTTGGAGAAGGGCAGGAGGGGCATCAGGCAGGAAGGCCTCAGGGCATCATCCATCCTGGCTGTTGTTGCTGATCTACTGCTGTATTTTCCCGCTGTGAAAGTGTTAATTCTTGGCCAAAACCATCTCGCCACCCTCTGATAGGAGCGTTGACTGCAAGGGGCAGCTCTGCCTAAACCTCAGTGCCGTTACACGATTAAGCAGAGCCCTACAGGGCTCCCTATTGATCGCGTTCAGGGTTATTCGGGGCGAAAACACACACAAAATCCCCACAAGCAACCACACAACGTCCTGCTGAGATTGCGGATAGAGAGTAAGTGGAGAAAAACTGCTGTAAAATGGGCAAACTCTGCTGCTTTTTCGGTGGAGTTTTAGTCCAAATTTCCTGGTCGGGCGTGGAGGAAGCCTGTGTTTTCTACAGCGAATTTGTAATTATCCATGCAAACTGAATTAATATTTCTAAGGTTAAAGTGACTGCCTAAGTGACCAGGCAGTCACTCAGGTCACCAAGGTTTGGTGCTTCTCATTCACTCACGTCTTTCTAAACACTTTGCATTACGAACCCTCTGTCGATTAGAAGAAGAAAAGGTTTGAATTAGCCTTTGGGAGAGGGCCATTTCATAAACGTCTCCCCAAAGACGCTTCAGCTAATTAAACAAATGATTGCCAAATGCTCCCCGTGTCGACCCTGTAGGTTTATACGTGTGATTTCTACCCCGAGCTGCGGTGATTTAACCACGTGCACTTTGCAGAACCACGGGCAGATTTATAGCGGCGGGCGGAGGCAGAACTTTCCTGAGAAAAGTTCCAAGAGACCCCAAAACGGATGAGAAATCCCTTCCCCTCCCACCGCTCCGTCGTAGCTCAGCGCACGCCGTATTTAAGCCCCCCGATGCCGTGACAGCTCCCAGGCACCCTGCCTTGCGCATGGATTTTACGACCAGGTGCAAGGAGCTCCAATGTGAATTATTGCAGCCTCCAGTAGTGAAAAGTAATATGAGCTCCTCTAAGGCCCCGGGAAGGGTCAAAGGCCCCATTGTACAGGGCTCCGGGCACAAGGACGATGAAGTGCGTTCCTTGCCCTGGGCAGTTCCTGGCTTAGGAAGTGAGAAAAAAGTGACTTTGCTCCTGATGGATGTGATGGATGCGTGGGCAGGAGTGAAACAGTTCCTGGCCTTGAGATGCGGTCAAGACCCACATGGATTTGCCCAGCTCTTCTCTTGTTGGCCAACAAGACCAACCTGGGCAGATCTCGGGGTTCTGACGCTCCATCGTGTGGTTGTAACGCTCCGTCTCTTGGTTATGAAGCTCTTAGCCATGAAGTTACGAAGCAGGAGACGTCTCCTGATGGCAGTGGTCATCGCAGGAGGTGAATAATTCCTGCCCTTGGTTGATGCCCATAAGCCTTCATGCTCTGGCAGCAGCATTAATGAGGAAAGGGAGACCTAGCTCCTTTATTTTTGGCTTTGGCAACTTTTTTTTATTAGTCCTCATCCATAAAATCTGCATAAAATACCTTTTTTAGAACTAACCACCACGGACATCAGCATTTTGCTTCAGACTCTGGCCAGTTACTGATTCCCGACGTGTGTGTGCCGCTCGACCGCAGGCTTTGCAGGGAATCGCCCCAGCATTAAGGGAATCAGAAGGTACCTGCATCACCGAATAGACAGCAGCACTGCAAACGGTCAGGAAACCCAGGAATCAAAGACGAATGTTTCGTTTACGTGATCCAAACACATTAATTCGGGAGAATGCTGAGAAATTTGTTGCTGAATACGGCTGGTAAAAGCCCTTGCTCTGCTTCTGCCAAAATTCCTCTCAGCAGAGCTGGTTGTAGATCCCCCCTGCGAGGCAATTTTGAAGTTCAGTAAATAAATTCTTGCAACTGTTTGGTTTTGACAGATTTTTCCGTGCAAATTCCCCTGGAATTCAAAATTCCTTCTATTTTTCAGTGGCGATCCCGCTGGGATGGGCCCTCAGGAGTTCGGAAAGCGTGTCATCTTTTTCCTCAAGAATAAAAATGCCGGATATTTTATTTATTTGTTTGTTTATTTATTTATTCTTATGATTTATGGAAGCCCGCTCCGCTTTATTCCACAAAGGGAAACGTAGTTGTTGACTAGTCAGGAGCAGCGTTTTGCTGCGCGCCGCTTACTGAATTTGTGGACACTGTAACGCACGCTGGAGCCAAGCAAAAGGGCTAATGAAATACAGAAAAAAACAGGACTTTTTAGAGAAAAATCTGCAGACCTACAGGGGAGGCTGCCTGCATCCCTAACTGTGGTCCTTTGCACATGCAGCCGTCTCTGGAAGAACAGAATGGATGCAACGGTGCAAGCGATACGCATGCTAAATAGAAATTACGAATAAACATGCTTCATCTAGAGCCATCTTTTGGATTTTTTTTTGTATTTTTAAGGCTCCCAGTGTGGCGTAGCTGCAAAAGGAAAGGTGAAAGTAGGCTTGGCCATGCTGAGCTTGCACACGAAACTCCTCTGTAAGGTGCTCGCAGCAAAGTCCTGCACTGAGCCAAGGCTGCATGTCTTCTCGGAGGCAGTCGAGTTCTTTTAAATACCGTTTTCTGACAGTTTTCCAGCAGAATGAACTGCCCAGAGCTGATGTGAAGCAAGAGCAAAACCACTTGGAGCTGCGGGATGGCAGCCCTCGCCTTCCGAGCAAACCTTGCAGTTATCAAGCCAGAATTTACTTGGCTGAAAGGCTTCAATTCCGAGGGCGGCCACGAGGGAGCCAAGTTACAGCCCCAGCAACAGGGCTCCACAATGTTTATCTGCTAATCAGTATTTAGGAGGCATTTATTAAGGTTGGGATTTCCACCAGTGCCTTTGAAGAGGACCCAGTTCACAGGAGACAAATCTCCCTCTGAAATATTATTATCACGTCATAGAACTTCCTAAAAAATCCCCAAAACACACACACAAAGGCAAGAATAACCCGGCGGTCACTGCTAAGGCAATTCAAGGGCCAAAGAGTGCTCTAAGACCAAATATTTTAGAAGAACTAGATCCACTGGGTCGGAGGAGTAAATCCACCTTCTCCAGACACCCTTGATCCCAAGTCAGCAGCCCCACAAGTGCCAAGCTGGTTGTAACAACCATGTAACCCAAAGAGGTGCTGTAGACTGGTCCCATTCCATCTTAAAAGGAAGCCTTGGAAATCCGTGGACCTGCAATCGGATCGCTCGTATGATTTATTTGCCATCTCCTCCCCATTACACAAATATAAATACAACCGGCACTTCTCTGCAGCCCCCAAATGATCCAGAATTAATACCAGATGACAAAACGGACCGTGCTCCAGGAGGGGAAAAGTTACAGCAAAAGCTCCTTCCCATTAATGGGGCCATTCATTCCTACGGCCACTCTTCCACAGGGGAGCGGGCCATAAATAATGCAGCTGACATCTAGTTATAGACGATTATATCTGACATAATGAAGTTATAATGGAAGGAGTTTGCACATTGTTCGGTTATTAAGTGCCCATTTCTTGTCCCTGCACCAGGTGCGACGGTGATAGGCCATACAAATCATCCAGAAGAAATGCCAAAATGGGCTCCCTTACTGATAAAGCCCCGCACATGTTTATTAATTTAACAGCTTGTCTTATGTCTCCCCCATCTGCTCATTTAAAACAGTTATTTGCCCTATAAATATTTCAAGCAGAGAAGTGTAGCCAAAAATTAGTCTGGCAGAAAGGGGAGGGGACAGGAAAGGAGGTAGGGAAGGGTCTCCGTGCTGAACACGGCGCCGTGTTCGTCCTCCATGTGGAATTGGTGGGACAGCCTTTTCCAGGCGTTCCCTCTGGATTAGGGATGCTTGAGGCCGTGACTCCCTAAAGGGCTCCAGGCTCCAGTTGGTGTTGCCGGCAGGTGGGTAGAAACTTCCACCACGTTGAAAACCAAACGCATGGGCGAAAAGCACCTTCCAGGCAGAGCTCTACACCCAGCCAGGGCTTCTCAAGAGGGTTTGAGCTCACGACAGCCTATGGGGAATAACATTTCAAGCTGCCTTCAGCAGCTCGTGCTGTTCCCCACTAAGTCCTTTTCAGGACAGCTTTAGCTAACTGCTAAAATAAAAGAAAAATCTAGCTAAAAATGCCCCCGGTTTTGAATAATGAAAAAGGGGTTATACAACTCCCAGACTATTTCTTTTTCTCTCCCTTCTCCTGCAAGTGGGAGCGATACTGCTGTTCCAAACCGCTTCCAGGGGCTCTGGGTATTCTGGTTATTATCAGCCTTGATGCCAACAGAGGGATAGAAAATCCTCCAAACTCATGCCCAACACATGGCCATCGGCGTAGACCACAGCGGTGCAAGGCTGAGGAGCACCCAAGCTCAGGGAATGGCCTTCCCAAGGCCAAGATCCCGACGCGAAGAGATTCCGCGCGTTTTGGGATGCTGCAACCCACAACAGAAGTTTGCTGCAACGACCAGGACCTAAACTGCGGCCTAAGTGACATCTCTCCCTAGGGAAAGGTGCTCAGGAAGGACGTGAACCTACCAAGCACCTATATTTGCTGTGTACGTATAGAACTGGGAGCCAATAATCACCATGATTCCACGTTTTGGAAATATCCTGGCTCCAGGTGTATCGGTCTCCGAAACATCTGCTCTCTCCGAGCTACACCTTGAAGGAAACCTTTGGAAAAAGCGAGCTCGACAGGCTACTAAAAAGCTGCAAAAGCCCCGCATCTGTTTCATGTTCAATACGATTCCATACACGCAGTAAAAGCTGATTCTATAAAGCTCCATCTGCAGTTTTAGCACGTGGATGCAGTGAGTTTCATTCACTCCATTCCCCGTATTTTAGCACCCGGCAGATTTTTAGTTCAAACACTACATTCAATTTATTGCTGTATATGATAACTTCATAAAAATCCCTCCCTAAGCCGGCGGACAAGGGCCGCTCTTATCTTGGGACTTCTTGCTCTTGTCAGGAACAAGAGACCTTGTTTTTATACGCGGGTTATGACCCTCAAGGCTACAGGATCACAACCCGGGGGTAAAAGAACGGGTCCATCCTCACCTACCCAAGCTTAGAATTTAAGACATGGTGAGATGGGACCCTCTGAGGCCAAGAAAGGCTCCTCAAATACTCACACCCGATAACCAATACGGGGTGAGGAAAAAGAAGTATCTTTATTAAAGAATGCTGACTCAGGCCTTTATTTTTATTAAGTGATTTACAGCGTCATTACCGCGTTGCTATACGGAGCAGCGGCTCAGAGTAATTACCTGGTAATGTATGATGACACTAATGCACTAGCAAACTACTGGAGTTTATCCCCTCTGCAGGTCTTGTGTCAGGACGCCGAGAGCTGGGTAAAAATGCCCCGCACGCATAAACAACGCGGGGAAATGTCACCGGGGGAACTTTATGTTAAAAAAGAAGAAGAAAGAAGCCCCTGCAATTAAATCTGCTGTCTGAGAACCGCAGCTGCACAGGCCTGCAGCAGCACTGAACTGGCATCGCTTTTGATGTGAGAAGCCAAGATGTTTTCATATTGCCAGAGTGGTTCCTTTCTTCTTCACTACAATCAAAATGGGAAGCTGGTTGCCTATATGTGTATATATATATATATATATATTTTTTTTTTTTTTTTTGCCACAGTACGTGCAACATCAGCCCATACCTGAAAATCACTCTGCAGTGATGCCCTGGAAGAGTAAGGTGGGAGGAAGGACTGGGGCGACACGGATAATATCATTTCTTATTATTCCTTTAGAACCCTTTTCATCTCCAAGCTCCTGCAAATAGTCAGGAACCTCATTCTACAGAGGATGAAACAGCCTCCGGGAGCTCAAGAAGTCCCTAAAACCAGTGGTTTTACGAAGGCTGTTCTAAAATAGCATTCTTGAAAATGCCAGCTGTGGGAATCATGTGGAAGCAGCAGTGGTAGCTTAAGAGCAGTGGTGTTTTTGCATCCCTTAAAATTAGTAAAGTGCCTTCCTTTAGCCTACAAAGCTCTCAGGCTGCTTTGAGGAGCGTGGACGGGTCCATAGTCACGATGCCCCGACACGAAGGTGGTTCTGTCCCTTGGAACACCAGAGGTGGATGGAGAGATGAGAGGAGCCATCCTCTGGAGCAAGGGAATCTCCCCTGGCCCCAGGAAAACCCAGGAGCAAGGATGACATGGGCGAAACCCAAGCCCGAACGCCCACACGGCCACCCCTGTACAACACGACTTCCCCAACCTGCTCCAACCAACGTCCCTGCATGGCCCGTGGTCCCTTTCCCTGGAGATTCCCGAGCACCTGACACATCCCAAGGCCCTCGGGCACCGCGCGCACGCGGAGCCGCGCCAGGACTCACCCCTGGACGGTGGCCTCTCCACGTCCGAATCCAGGTGGATCGGTGGGGCAATGTAGGAAACTTGCCCGTGGTGAGCCTGCCCTGTGGACAAACAAGAGCTTTAGTTTGCACGATTTCCCCGTAAGAGCTAACGGGGTTTACTGTTAAACACATCGTTTTTTTCAGGCATCATATTAAAAACAAGTTTACAAGTATTTTGCTCTGTTGTCTAGTTTTAAGTTCACTGAAATTCGTAAGGAAGACGAAAACGCATCTTGAAACGCATCATGAAAATACATCATGAAAACACAACGCGTTTCTTTTGCTTCTCCCAAGCAGACACTGATACTCTGCTGAATTTTAGTGATATTTATTTTACCACTACCATCTTTTACAGCAAATTGCTCTCCGAAGAGGCCACACTGCAAGGAGGACAACCTATTGCAAATCTGGGTGCTCTTCTGCTTGCAGAAGCACAGCTGGGAGGCAGCAAACCTGCAGCAGAAAGTGTTGCACGAAGGACAACTGCACCTGCCTCTTCCAGGGAGGAAGGGAGCAGGGATTTGCACCCCAGCGGGACCTTTCCAGTTCGCAAGACTCCTGCACAGCTTCTGCCTTTAGTGCTAAAGATCTTCCAGTGACCTGGAGGCGACCACAGCAAGAAACTTTTACTTATAATAAAAACACATTGCTATAATTCATCTATTTACCCTAACAATTTCTGGGGTTGTTAATCCCTTCTTCTAAACAGGAGTTAATGACACAGAGATTATGGAACAGCTCGAGTAACCTTCCCCTTTCAAGTCATATTCGTGCGGCAATAACAGCAGTTGATTCCTCTTACGAGGCACATTCCAAATAATTAATACGGCTCCCGGTTGACACTTGCTGCTGCTCCAAGCCATTTCCAAGCGAGTGCTGCAGAGAGCAGGAATCTGGTATCATCTTTGGGCTTCCTTGGAATGACATCCAGGAACACTACGAGTGCAGCACGTTGGTACACGTAACATGGGGAAAACATCCCTTCAGGGGGAAAAAACATGAATGGAAAAGGAGGAAGAAGAACTTTGCCAGGATGGCCAGGAAACACATTTACTGCTTTGCACAGTGAGGTGGACTCCCATAATTTGCATTATCAATCATTAGGGCAACTGGATATTACTGAGGTCTAAAACCTAGGGCCATGCCCTGTATTCCACACTGGTTTTAGATGCAGAAACACATCTGCTCCAGGCTAACAGCGAGTTACTCCGCTTTCCCATTCCTGTTTTCCTGGTTACAGAAGCACGTGGTACCGTTTATCCTCCTTTAAAGGCTGCCTGGTTTGCAGCACGCGGACAGGCACAGGCTGCGCTCGCTCCGAGCCCATTGCCAAGGGCAGGACCAGCGTCTCTGTCACCTGGGGGCAGCCTCACCAAGAGGATGCAGGAACATCAATGGTGCTGGGGCCTAACACTTATTCGGACACTCATTACGAGGCAGGAATAGCTACGGGAGCTTATGAATAATTTATAAAAGGTTTTTCTTAATACGGAAGAAGTGGTGGCATCAAATGCTCTGTTGAGATAAAAGCAGCAAGCTTGAGAGAGCTTGGACTTCCCTGCTGTAGAGGCAAACAGTCCACAAAAGCTGCTAATAAATCAAATTTCATGTTTTAGCACTGACATAAATATACAGAAAGGACTGTAAACAATTACTGTGCTTCATTTTCTGCGCATGAATGCCAAGTGAGAATCAATGACGGATGCAAAGAACGACAGGACACGTGGTGCACAGCAGTGCCACTTTATTGGGAATTTGGGGTGCTTAGGCTGAGTCCCAGCTCTAGAACTGAGGGACTTCAATCAAGAAACATCTCCAGTGCAAAGGGACAACACAAGAAAAGGGAGAAGAGACCGAAAATCCCAACATCAGGCCTGACGGTGGTAAGGGAGGAAGCGGCCAACACCTGCCCCTGCCTGAATTTGGCAGAAGGCTCCGAAACTAACTGCACCTCTTTAAAAAAGTGGCCCAGATTTCACTTAGTGAAAAAAATAAAGCGTGCTTCTGAGGCAAGCTGCTGGTGGGAAGCTGGACGTAACTGGGCATTTTGGGGAGGAAAATGTAGAGCTGTTCGCAGGTCAAGACAAGGGAGGCAACGTCTGCAGCTCGGAAAGAGCTGCAACTGTTCCCGAATGAAGCAAATGGTAATCTGGCCTGGGGCAACCAATTTCATTTTTTGAGGGGGGGATTTGATGCTTACAGAGAGCAAAACAAGCATCCCCACACCTTCAAAAACCTGTCCCTAAGTGATCATGGAGCTGGGGACTGTGCTGGGCTGCAGATTCCAGGATCATCCCTCCCATTCCCTTTCATTTCCCAAATCAGTGCTTTTTTCTCCCTTTTCTTCCCTCTATTCCCGGGCCTTTTGAACTCCACAATCTGTATGCAAACGTGTTTAAAAAAAAAAAAAAAGAAGTACAGAGAGAGGAATTAAAAAGCTGGTGGGTTTGTGAACAAACTCTTCTGACATGTCATTAAACAGATTTCACTCAGATCCCGCGCTCTGCATATATCCCAATTCTCCCCGGCAGCCTTTTCCTCCCGCCTTTCATCCGGGGCCGCTTTTACAAAACAGCCTTTACAAAACAGCCTTGGTTTCCTCGCTGCCCGCCCTTCCCCACTCTGCATTTAGAGCTTGCCTTTAAAGAGAAGCTTTTCTAGGGGAGGAAAACCTTGGAGCAGAGCGAGAAGGGTCACGAGAAGGGGCAGGAGGAGCGAGGGAAGAAGCGGGGAGATGTTTAGCTCAGTCGCTGTCATGCGCAGATCTCAGGATTTAAACTCAAGGCAAGGCCCTGGGGGATACCCCACAAGAGAAAACCAGCCCCAAAGCTGGGGAAAGCAGCAGCGTTTAAAAACCTACCATTTTAACACATCGATGAGATGAAGGGATTCAGTGTAGTGAATCCTGGAGAAGACAGCACCTAACTGCAACCTGGCACTGCCCAGAGTGGGGTTAGCAGCAGCGAACACTGGAAAAAACCCCGGAAAGGAACCTTGGCCTCGTGTTAAAGAGTGAATGTAATGGGTCGCACCGTGCTGGCTCCCACGGGTGCTCCCTGCTTCATCCCACGCGCTGCAGTGGCCATCCCAAGGCTTCTCCTCCTGTTTGGCACAACCGTGACTCCCCAACATCACAGCAGCACCCAGGATGGGGGCAAAGCGCCCTGAGGGAAGCTGCTGCCTCCCAGCCCAGCGCATTACCCTGCTGCAGCATTCCTGCTTCCATTCCAGGGGCAGAGCTTCAACTGCGGGGCTTCAATTCCAGCAGGAAAGCATCCAGGAGATGGTGCCGGGGAAGAGGTGCACGGTAGGAGACAGGCCTGAAGCAGACAGGTAGATCCGGGGGCAACTGAAGTGTCCCCCGGCTTCCAGCACCGTGAGTTTTGCTCCAGGGATGTGTCACTCTCCCTCTGCTCCGCTCGCGACAGCCGGGAGCGGGTGCCCGCTCTCATCAGGGAAAGGCAAGGAGATGAGGGAGGGGAGTTATGTTCAAAGCAGGGCAGAGCGCCCTAACGTACTCTGCTCGCTGCTTTGGATCCGCTGTGGAAATGCCAGTACCGCTCTCCTGGCTCCGCTTCCATCATGCTGCCAGCGCCGGGTTCACCGAATTCCCACAAAAACAGGCATCCCCAATCCGCACGGAAGGCACCAAGCAGTGAAAGGTATTAACGCTACCTTGTTTGGCGGGGGAACGAAACGGGGTGGGTATCTTCTCCATGAAGGGAAAGAAGAGTGATCTAAGCCACTTTGTGCCTTCTCTTTTCCTTTTCCTCTCGGAGGTAACACAAAGAATGCCTGAGCATGAAGGACGCGGCTGCCTGCGGAGAGATGCTGACGGCTCCCTTCGGAGCGCTAAAGTGCTGCCAGGCGAGACGCGGAGCCGCTCGGGCACGCGGGCCGCACTCCGACAGGCTCCGCGCTGCTCTCCGTGCCTTCCCCCTGCACCCGAAGCATCACACCCGCGAGCAGAGTGCGGGTGCTCGTGTTAAACACCACTGCCAGGGCGCTGCGGAGGAGCCCAAGGCTCATCTTATAGATTCCGAATCCAGAACCCCAACGCTTCAAGCGCCTTCAAGCACATCTCCAAACCGCCCCGGTTTGAAGTTCCCACCCGTGTTACTCTGCACAACAGCTTTGCTTGCAAGTCTGCACCCTTCCTACGACGACACGATGCTCTTTTATGCTCCTGGAATAATACATATTAATTGGGGCCCAAGCCTCCTTCACGCCTATGAGTCAGGCGGGATGTCTTCACCCTGCCTGCGGGTGAAACCACTCAAAAGGAGGTTGCTTTAATGAACGTCTAGATTTACATACCCACATGCCAGCGCCAACCACCATCGTGGGCTCTGTGCCCTCTACCTTCCTGTTTGGGTCCCTTAAATCATCTTTTGCTCAAGGAACAGCCACGTTCAGGTCTCACCTCGCAGGGCAACACGGCTCCTGGGTGCAAGCTCCTCCTTCTGCCTTGAAATGCTATTAAAGCTGCTACTTTCCTAATTTTGTATCAGTGCCCATCGGTGTGTACAACCAAGGGTCAGGCAACAGCCTGGACACGCTCGGAGGTCCCCGAGCGCTTTGCGATCTGATCCACATCTCCGAGTTTCAGAGCAAAGGGCCGGGATTCAATTTCCAATGCTATCAGGACAGCGCCGGTGCGGGCGGAAAGCAGCAGACGATCCATGCGCTTGCTCCGGGGTGCAGGGAATTAACAGGAAAATCGCATGACTTCTGAGGGCACAAACAATGCTCCAGCGGGAACTGCAGGAAGCAGCAGAGCATTCAGCATAAGGGGCCATAAAACAATTCCCAGTGGTTGAGGAGCAGGGAGCTCGCCCTCCGAGGGCAACTCGGACACGCGCAGATCTGTTTCCATCACGACCTGGATCGAAACACTGAAATTCCTGACGGATCGTGACTTCCAACCATGCGAATGCAGAGGTGACCAAGCCTCACAGCCACATAAACCTGAAAATGGCTTGTTTGGATACTTTCCTGCCAAAAAAAGAACGATTTTTTTTGCAAAATATTCTCTTTTCATACCAATGAAGCTCTTCCTAGCATTAAGGAAGCAGCATATTGAGAAGTTCCATGGTATGCTCCAAGTCCAAATTTTCCAGTTCCAAGGTCTCTACAACTAAGCCCTGGAGAGGCATAAAAAACAAAGACAACTTCAAATTAAAAGAAGTTGGGGCTGGAAGAGGTGCTGTCTCAGTCATCCCCACTTGGCGCCCGGATGTTGCTCCTGACTGGGAAATTCTTGAATTTCTATGAGGTTTATGACAGAAATCCTGTGCTTCGGATCATGAGCGGTCAGCTCGGGAATCACTGTGTAACTAATCGAGTCCATACTGCAGTAGTAGAGTTGAAAAATACTCTTTTTTCCTAAGAAAAAAAGTAGCAAAATTGCCAGCCAGGAACCTGTCCCTACCCCATCAGTGAATCCCTCACAGTTGCTCTGGATATTGCTCTTATTCGGATTAATCTTTTTTATTTTTGGGCCCTTTTACGTAGTGTTGGCCAACAGAACCAACGTTCACAACTCAGCAACCCCCTGTGTCACGCTGGTCTCACACAGAGGAGCTCATGGAATGGAAAACTGGATGAAAAGAAAAAAAAAAGGGAAAAACAGCAGGTCCCTATAGTGTATTCTGAGCCATGGGGGGAATCGAATGGATTTTGTTGGCATAACGCCTTGGTGCCTCGATAAAGTGCAGAAAGAGTAGGAAAAGTCAGGGGAGCTGAACCACTTGGATCTCTTCGAATGGATCCATTGCTCACGGCAGCTCCATCCAAGGAGGAAAACAAACGCTGTCTGGACAGCTCCCACGTACAAGCAAGTCTTCCACAAGGATAAATGCACACTTAGATCACCTTGGCAACCAATCCAGCTTGCAAACGATATATATATATATATATATATATAAAATATTCCTGAAACCTCCTAAGGAAGGTAAATCCCACCTTTCTGGAGAGGACTTGCTCTCCTGAGACCAAGCCCCTGGATTCCAGTAGGGCTGTTCACCTGCTCACATGTAGAAACACGGTTAACTCCAACCTCTCCATGAAAATCTCAGCAGGTTTCAGTGGACAAAAAAACCCAACAAAGATCCCAAAGATAACACAATTTTTCCTTTTGAAATAGCATCTTTTATATGTGTGTGTGTATATGTGTGTGTGTATATATATATATATGTTTTATTAATTGGCCCATGTTTCGGGCATTCAGCGCAACAATCTTGGTGTTGTTAATAAACATACTGATCTAATGAACAGCTCCTGATAATCAATTCTGGAAAGCCAAGCACTGCTGAGATGAAAATATGCACACACTGGAAGCTCAGATTGAAAAAGAAAAAGAAGAAAAAAAATCAATTCAAAGTTAAATTACCCATCTTAAATCTCAACACGAAGGCTACGAGAAGTACTGAATCCTTGAACTTCAATTAATCTTTAGTTTTTTGAGTCAGAAGGGAAAGTGCATCAGGAGGGAAGCTGCAAAGAGCTCAGACTGGTTTGTGGGCCAACGTCACCGCTGCTTAAAATTCCCATTTGTGCTGAGTTTAACCCGTGCTCGTCCTGCCTGCCTTGGGCTTTCTTCAAGGTGCCCCCACGTGGGGTATGTTCTGCAGTTTCACTTCTTAGGCTCGGCTGCAGAAGTGCTTTTCTTGGCTAAATAATTTTCTTCAGCTTGCACCATGTGAAGATATTTGGGCAAAAGGGAAAAACAATGAAATTTTAATTACCTTCCTCTCCCCGCCGCCCTTTGTAATGAAAAACAGCTGCACTCCTTGGAGATCCAGCTGAGAATAGATCATCACTCCATTTTATGGTTAAATATACAATAAAAAAATAAAAGAAATCAGTGATCAATCTCTTGTTTTAGAAGAGTGCCACACAGACAGCACAGAACGGGTAAAACACGTATTTCAGAGTCAACAGCAGCAAAGGGTGATTTCTTTCCCTCAGAATTTGCCAACACATTTTGACACGAGAAACCTGGCAAAACAATTTCCTTTCCTCCACGCTTCCCTTCCTCGAATCACCACACTTCACCCTGCCTCAACACAGGGTCCTTTAGAGAGGGAAGAGGGAGGGCAAAAGGCAAAAGGCATTTACGTGGAGTCAAATCTTCCCCTGCCTTGCAGGGGAAAAAAAAAGGCTGGAACAAGTTTGTGCCCTTTCCCGCAGACAGATGTTCTCATCAGCGAGAAAATTAGACCTTGCTGACAGACGTAGATGTTTAAATGTCACTCGCTACCACTCCAGCTCCAACAGAAATGAAATAGAAATTTCTTTTCTTTTTTTTTTTGCAGTGCTTATCAGGCTGCTTCCCCATTACTTTCCGCATCTGCTCAGGAATTTCACACTCCTCGTAGCAGGTTTCTCCTGTAGCTTTGGAAACAGCTCAGCCCTCCCACAGAAGGCAACCTCCCAAGCACAGGACGAGGTGCAAGGAGGCCACATGGGGATTATTGCTTTTTTTTTTTTAATATATGATGATGCAAAAGGGTGCACTCAATGGCTGGACGCTATAGCCACTTATTTATAACGCAATTTTACCTCTCTGTTGCTGCTTTTGCCCACAGAGGCGAAGCGCCGAGCGCAGGATGTGTTGCCTTTCTGGAGGATACACTCGAGCTCCAGTCGAGTCATTAGGCTCCGTGCAGGAGGGAGCGGATGAAATCCAATCGACTGCATTACAGAGGTCACACTCAATGAGCTAACGGTCCCTTCTGGTCTTAAAAAAATCTATTAATCTAATTTAATTCTCTGTTCTCCTCTTCATACCGGAGTCAATTTAAGCTCATTTATATGAAGGGGACGCGTTGCAACAGCCTGACACGCCACACCGTGTCCTGCCTGCACGGATTTTGGCTTCCCAGAGCTCCGCTTGGCTCCTCCCGAGCTCCAAGGGAGGCTGTTCCTGCAGTGTGGAGTGTCCTTTTCCTGGGGGTAGAAACATTTGGGACAATTTGTGGCTGCCCGGCCTTTTCCACCTCGATCTGATTGTGTAACTGAGGGGCTCCCAATTCCCCATCATCTTCCACGGCCACTGAGGACCTGCTGGAGGTGTCAGATGGGCCGTTTGGCTGGTTTTTGCTCTGTTTTGGAGACCCCAGCAGCTGGTGCTTTGCACGAGCACAGAGCCGAGCAGCTCATGACACAAACCAGCCCGCGTGCTCTTTCAGAGCAAGGCTGAATTCTGCCTCTTGGTGACATTTGCCTCGAGTCCTGTGTCTCATTCAAGCAAAAATCCATTTACAGCAAATAAAAACCGTGTTACAGCAAACTGTCCTAACAGACACGGCCTGCACAGCGAGCCTTGTGCCCCTCAATCATGAGCACCCTCAAAAATAAAGTAATTCCAACACAAAACCGCTGGGCAGACATGGGCGTACACAGTTAATGTATTTTTTTTTAAAAGAGCAGCTCTAATAGGAGTATCATGGTAAGAACAGCGACTGAAGACCTATCAGGACCCAAGAGCACCTCTGATTTCCCAGTCCTACCGGGAGCAGCACTTTTTTATTTAGGAGGAAGGAGCAAGCACATATTTATTCGTCCTGGAGAAGCACTGAAGATACTCCCGCTGCGCTAGCCCAACAGCATTAATATTTATGAAGAGCTGCACAAAGGGAGTGTTTGGAAGCTGAGGAGTCTTGCACTTTTTCAGATTTCTTCCGAGAAGGTAAGGGAAAGGGTGCAAACTGCAGATTTCCTGGCAAAAGGCAGAAAATCTCTATTCACACAAAGGTGTCCTGCAGCACGAGACCTTGTTAGCATTTCTAGTCAAGCATTGCTTTCTAAAAAGGGAAATAACTAAAAAAAAAAGGATAAAAAGGAGATGTGCAAGGCTTCGCAATGGGGAACATGTGATGTGTGCACTTCTGGGCTGCAGCATCTCTACAGAGGGGAAATGTCCTGTCCTCCTAAGCTCAAGTGCCACCAAATGCTGCCTGAGATGCCAGCATGGTCGCAGAGATGAAGAGTCTCCACGTGGCTCCCAACTTGGGTCTTTCTACACAAACAACAGAGGGGCTGAAGTATTTACAGACTAACTATTGACTATTAGCTATAGACTAACTATGCACTATAGGACGTGCATATATTGGCAAAGAACGGAGGATAAAGGCTGCTCGTGGTCCAGATTAGTTGGACGCAAGGGCCAACCTCCAGCCACGGCGCCCAACCGGGAGCTGTCACCATAGGCAGTGATGGGGAACAGGAGCGGGATGCTAGGTAGGACAGGAGGAAAGCTAGGAGCAAAGCAGCTGGAAGATAAAAATGCAGCAATTAAGAGCTTGGTAGATACCTAAAAATGCTTTGATTTCCACCAGGACAAGCTGCTTCTCCAAACAGGCTCAGCTGCCCTGACGGCAACTTTGGAGATATCCAATACGTCTCATCTCAACGGGTTCTTGAGGCAAAAGCAATTTGTATCCGGCGCATTAGTGGGATTTTGGAAAGAAGTGGCCCTTGGATGCCTTTCCCAGCAAGGACGGAGCGCGTTGAAGGTGGACGGTGCCACGAGGCCAGGATCGGCCACCTACGAGCACGTGGCATTTGGAAGAGCTCGAGACTCTCGGCCCACATTACTCAGCTGTCAGCGGGAAAGGCCTCAGATTTATAATGCAAAAATTACATTTTAACGAGGTGTCATATGTGTTTAAAGTTCTTATTCATCACCGCGCCGCCACATCTTTTACCCGCGACACAAATGCGCTTAATTAGCATATTATAAGGACAGCGGGTTCACCTTATCTGCATTGTAAAAGCGCTTTAGGACAAAGAAAGAAAGAAAGGGGAAAAAAAAGAAACCTTTGCTGAAATTCAGCGGTTGCCATCGCGTGTCAAGAGAGCATCCTTCAATACTGAATACGAGCGCGGAGGATCAAAGTTGGACATGTAGCAGGGATGGGGATGGTGGCTCCATATCGCTTCTCACTGCACAACCAGCAGCTACTATGAAATACGTGAGAGGCATTTAAGGGTATAGAGGCTGTATGGGAAATTTCATGGGGGATCGTTGTCTTTCTTAGCTACAAGGGTATATTTAGTTAACTGTGCATGGCTATTAAATACTCAGTATTGCGATACCTGGGTCTCTCGGGCACTATTTAAGTGGGAAGACCACAGCATTTCCTTAAAAGTTGCAAGTCGGTGTTTCCTAGGTGGGTCTCAAGAAATCACCCGCCTCCACTCGTAGAGCCTTTATGGGGCCACCTTTTCAGGGACAAAATCCGAGGATCGGAGAAGCAAAAATGCTCATTGCTACGCAGCACCATAACAGAAAAAGCTATTGAAGGGGGTGGCTTTTTGGAGAGGAGGATTTGTTGGCGTTTTCTTGCATTTGTTTTACGCAGACAGCATCACAAGAGGGTTATGATTAAAGCGAGCAGTGCCAGGGAATATTAAGGTGGATTAGGTTGCGGGAAGGTTTTCACCCTGCCGGTACAACCTTCGGGTCTCTGCTCTGCACGTGCACAGAGGGAAAAAGATGAAATTCAGAGATGAACATTTCTCCTGGCCAAACTCCTTGTTTGGCTGCTCTCCCGCTCCAAGCACATTTCTTTAGCAACTGCTCAGAAAAGCTCTGCGAAAACAGACCTCTCAAACATGTGCCAAACCCACATGCACAAACATACTTGTAATTAAAACCCCCAGAAAAGGTTTACTCACCAGGAAGAGAGAGGGGATACGATCCCCAGCTCCTACCCTTTTCCCTGGGAGGTTTGGGAAGAGGCTGAAAACGGCATTCGAGACTACGTGAACCAGAGACTCGCTCTTACTTTGCATATCCTTGCGGTCAGAGCTGTTTCAAACAAGTGTCCAAGCTGATCCTGGCTCTTTGGGTTGTTAAACACATCATTTTTCTCACTGTGATCAATTTGTGCTTTTAGAAGCTCCAGTTTTAAAAATTTTACCCACCACAACATCTTTTTTTTTTTTTTAAACAACCAATTTGCTCTACCCATCGGTTTTACAATCTTTCTGTGACTTTTGTTTTCCTCAATTAAACAGGGAGCATTTAGATTTTCTGCCACTCCAAAATGGCACCCTACAGAAAAGGGCTGAAAACCTACAAAAAACAATGAACAAAAAACAGGGGCAGCAGAGAGTCTGCTGCAAAATCCTCCCTGAAAAGCAGAGAAACCCTCGGAAATACAAGCAATGCCACCGATTTGCATTTGGGGAATAACCATTTCACTAATCAAATATTTCCTTGTCCAAATCACCTTAATTCTGCCTTTCTCATTGCTTCTTGAGCACTGCTGATACACACAGGCCTGCGACAACTATTACTCCTTTCAATTTGCGTACAGGAATATTCATTTGAAAATGCTAAAGGAAACGCAGTTTGGGAATTCACACACCACCAAGTAAGTTGGATCGCGTCTAGGCTAAGCGAGGCTCATTTTGAGCATAACACTTGCAAAAACACAGAGAAGTTGGTCTTCATTAAGCGAGCAACCCAATGAAAATAATTAGAAGTGTAATTTTGTACAAGAACGCCCAAAAAGTTAGAAGACCTCTGAGGGCCACACATCCCTCTCATGGAGGAAGAGTTGTAATATTTAGACTTGTGATTTGAGCAAAATGCCTTTTATATATATATATAAGAGCAGCTTTAAAGGAAAAAGTAAGACAAAAAACAAGTTTGACTGCGTCTTCTAATCCTTACCTGCTCTGCTGTCCAGCGGCCCAAAATCCAAGGAATACTTCACCACGTGGTAGTTGTTCCACACGTACAGGAGGTTGTCCCGGGGATTGTAATCCACGGCGGCGATGTACTGGTAGGAGTTGGGGAAGGGCACGTCCACCATGCTGTCCTTGCTCTGCTCCGTGTTGTAGATGTAGTCGATTTTATTCCCCGTGGCCTCGTTGTCGTCGTCCTCGTACACCGACTTCACCACGTAGAGGATGCCGCAGATCATGAAGGCGTTGGAGGCCGACCTCTTGTCGTAGGCCGTGTCCCACGTGCCCTCGATGCGCAGCGTGTACGGGTTCAGCTGGCTGATGACGATCTTGCCGTTGTTCTGCTCCGTCGCGTAGATCACCCACAGCCCGTTCTCGTCCACGGCCAGGTCGATGTCCGACTTGCCGCCCCAGCGGTAGGGCGACGTGTCGTGGTAGTTGGCGTTGGCGATGATGGCCTCGCCGCTCTTGATGCGGGTGCGCAGGTCGAACTTGACGATGTTCCGGGTGCGCTCCTTGTTGAAGAACAGGGCGCCGTCGTACACCACGAAGCCCGTGCCGTCCACGCGGTGCGGCAGCTTGTAGGTGGTGGTGGGCCTGCCCGCGATGAAGTCGTCCTTGGAGGAGTACTCCGTGAGCGTGTCCGTACGGTACGGAGTCCAGGGCATGTAGTAGATCTTGTCCGACGCCTGCAGAGGGTCCTTGCACCAAGCCCCGGACTGATGGTCCGACTCGAACAAGTGTTCGCTCTGGTAAACTCCTTTGAGCAGGCCGGGACAGAGGAAAACTGCCGGGAGGGAGGGGAAAAGAGAGAGAATTTTAGACGGAGGTGCCGGCGTTAGCGGCAGCTCAGGGTTGGGGGGCTGCGGGGCGGCACAAACTTCTAAATTATCGTGGCTCTGCAGCGGAGAGGGGTCGACATCCAAAGCAGTGCCCGGGTTTTTGTGCTGCTTCCTCCACTGAGTTTGGTTCCTCGCCTCGGCGCCTCCCCACCTCCTTGTACTTACTCGGCCCGTTCGCCCCCGCGCCCCCCGGCAGCCCCGCGTTCCTGGGCTCGGGAACGCGGTTGTGCAGCGAGCGCGGAGCTACCCGGAGGCAGCGGGAGAACCGCGGGGCTCTGCTCCGCGCGGCTGCTTCCAACCGTCCCCCCAGAAGAGCGGCCTGGAAATGGAAATAAGAGAACCAAACTGCCCCCGCCGCAGCCCAAGTGGTAATAAATACTGGCAGGGGACCGCGAGCAAAGCAGAGGTGGGTCCCCCAGCGCCTCGGAGGAGCGGTTGAAGCCAATGGGAAAGCGGGGGCGCGGGAGAGAGGAAAACCCAGCTACGGGCCCAGTGGTTTAACTAGAAATGAAGCTTCTGGAGCCGCGACGGGACACACACAGCATGCAGGCCACAAGACTGGAGATGAATGATGGATGACCGCTGGAAGGGAGAGAAAAGGAAGGAAGGAAGGAGAGAAGGAAGGAGAAGAGTCAAGGCCGCTCGGAGAGGAACCCAAGGTCTAGATTTGGATCAGTTAAAAAACAAATAAATAAAAATGTCCTGTTAAATATAGTAGTAATTCAAACTTAATAGATAAATAAACAGAACACGTGTACCTTCTACTGTTACATGGGAGAGGAGCACGGAGGGGCGGCTGGGCTGGCCGGGGGGCTTTGCTGCTGCTCACACTTCGGAGCGGGGCCACGCCAAGAGACGGGACGTGCCCGGCTCCGGCCCTGGGGTACTGCCCAAACGGGACCCTGGCCGCCAGTGCACTCCGTCCTCGTGGCAAACCCCGCAATCCAAGGGGTTGAGGTAACGGGAATAGGAATAGAGGTGATTTAGCCGCTGGTGTAGGAGCACGTGGCCCCAGCGGAGTCCAAACCACCACCCGCAGCAGCTACTAAGGCAGCGCTGCAGCCAGGAGGCCTCTACATGCACATATGCATATATATATATATATATATATTTACACATATGTGTGTGCATATGTGCATAGACACACACACACATACATATACATATACGCACACGTATGCAATGCTCTCCCAAACTCTCTGGGGCTGGAAAGGAGGGAAACGGTCTAAACCCCTAGAGAACAATTTGAGGCAGGAAAGCGGCACTGGCGGCGCTTCTCAGCAAAAGGAAAAATGAGTTATCTAGGGAGGTGGAGCAGCAGACATGCTGAATAAACTTTTAATAACGACAACAAAAAAAAAGGGAGTGAGAATTAATGACAAGTACTTCAACTAAAACGTTAAGCTGTTAAATAACTTAGCCTATAACATAAGTTATATATATAAAAATATATATAGTTTGAAAGGTATTTAATTACCTTTTTGTTCCACTTCTATTGTAGAGAGAGAAGTAAAGAGAGAAAGGAGAAAAGAGAATAGATTAATGGTACTGTATTGGCCAGTTACTTTTCTTTATCTCTTTCATATGAAAAGGAAGTTTTATTAACTTACTGTACTTACTATTACAGTAGGAGAACATTTTATATATATATATATATAAAGCCCTTCCTCTCATACACACTGGAAAAATATGCAGACAAGCTGAACAAAATAAATACAGGCATATTTTAACTTTACAAAAATCTTTAAAATACTCTTGACTTGGGACATCCAAAACCCCCTGACATTTTTGAGAAACTTCATCACCAGCTGCTTTTGGATCCGGCTTTTTTAGAGCAAAATGAAATAGTCCTATGCTGAAACAGGACAGCTCCAGACTTATTGAACCCTTCCAGGAGAAGCTTTATAAAGGGGACATCTCTCTATCCTTAGCCCAAATCCTGCAGGAAGCCAGGGCAATGCCTGCTTTATGTGGGAAAATACTCCCCTGGGATGTTAATAGGAAATGTAGGAGACGGACTCAGTCCTGGGCTTTGGAGAGCAACCTGCCGTAGCAGCACCTGGAAAAAAATGGTATATATGTAGCAAAATGTCCCCCAAAGTTGTTAAGGAGTCAACAGTATCTGCAGTGCTACCATTGAACGGTGCTACCATCATCTCCTTCACTCTGTTTCCAAATTACATTTTTCTCATAACACCCCTCCATGAGCTATCCAAAGTGCTCTCCAAGCACCTTGCGTTACGGCGACTTTGTGCAGCACGTTTCCAAATTTATCCCCTTCTCATTAATTTCAGAGCGAAGCGCGGAGATTGGAAATGCCAATAATCCATAAACGCTTCCCCAAACCGCAACCTAAATTAGATCTTTAACTATGGTTATCTATAGGAGCTGCAGAAATCAAAGCTGTCTTCTTTCTGCAAGCCTTTCTGTTTTCAAGATTTCCTTTTCTCTGATAAATTTGCAAAACCTTTCAAACCATTAATCTGAGCTTCCTTAAAAAGCCAGTGCTTTCAGTCTGCTTTTTAATGCGTAATAACTGCATTTAATAGCTGCTCGCTAAAATAATTAATGTTGCCACTCAAGTCAGCTCAACTTAGAGTCATCAGGACCCAGGAAACCACTAACACGCAATAACTCCCGTCCGCTGGAGGTTTCTGCGAGATGAGAAAAGTTAAGGTTTCCTAAAAACAAACGTTGCTTTGTGTATTACATGGCAAACACCAGGCTCCCTGGGGAAGAAAACATCTCCTTGTTAGATGTCTCTATAACGAACGACAGGCACCAGGGGCCCTAACCTTCACACGGGCTATCCCCCAAACCCACAAAATAACAAATGTTTTTCCCCAGCGCTATCCCCTCGAGGCTAATTTTCCAGGAGCTGTAACTCGACGGCTTCATCTCCTCGCTTCGGGTACCAAAACGCACGCAAAATTCGCCTTTGAACATATTGTTAGGGGAAAAGGGGAAAAAGAAGAGAAATAAAAGTGCAGAAAGGCAGTGGCATTTCTGGATTCTGACTGGTGGGGTCAGGGAAGGCAACGAGCGCTCCACGCCGGGCCCTGCAAGAGCTGATGCCCTTTTGCTGAGCATGGATCAGTGAGCTGCTGCTCAGTAGTTTTCCCACCACTGAGATCCGAAATCTCTCTCTTAACCATCCCTACTCCTCCTTTCTCCTTCTCCTCTGGGTGATATGTTAGCTGGTGGCCACAGCGACCCAGCAGATGCTGAGCCCCCCTTCGAAACGTGCAACATCAGGGGCAAACGAGGTCTGTGATGATGTTGTCCACCATCAAGACCCAAAGGTTTCTGCGTGACGTGGAGGTGGCCCGAGAGGTGCTGGCTGAAGAGCTTGCTCCACCACACGAGTTGAGTGAGATCGTCAAGACAAGGACTTATTTCCTGCACTACTTGGCCTGGGATCACTCAGACCAGCAAAAAGCTTGGGAAAACCAACAGCCAAGGAGCATTTTGGAGACCTTTAACTTGCCCAGCAAATCTCATCTTGCAAGTGAGCGTAAACTGCTTGGCGATTCAGTGCCTCTGTTATCAGCTGTGTTAACCAGACCCAGACAACGGCCCTGCTTCTTCCTCCTTCCATGGGATGCCAAAAGCACTGCAAGATCCCTTGGCAACGAGGCAAACGCAGCGAATTCGGCGTAATTATTATTTGCATAGTTATTTATACCTTCCTTGCCAGCCTAATTGCAAACCCTCCTTGTTTGGCTTTAGAAGGAGCGAAAGCCTGGAGTTCATTAAAGGTTTGTCCTCGTCCAGGCATGGGATACATTTGCGATGTGAAGAGCACGACAGAGCCGTCAAGGCGAACCATTAGGTATCTCAGCGCAAGCAGGAGGGGAAAAATGTCTTAGGTTTGGGGGGAGGAACTAAAGCGCCCTGTACTTTGGTCAGATTTCTCTCCAAAGAGGAATAAACTCTTTGTCACGCTGCCAGCTATGAGCCGAGCGATAAAATAATGGATTCCACCGGACCAAAGGAGGCCGATCGTGACTGCCAAGGCATGTCTGCGCGGCGAGGGGCGAGCGGAACCTGATTCTCTTTGGAGAAAACATTTTTTTTCCGAAAAGCCCCTTGCTCGGCAATGAGCCCTGGCAGTCATCTCCTGCCTCCCAATGCTGCCCGTATTTCCCGTCCGGCTGCGAGGCGCGTTGCTGACTCCGGGAGGTGAAACGCGGCTTCTTCTTCACGCTCGGGAAAGCCGCACGGAGCGGCGTTCGGAAGGACCCGCTGCCTTTCTCCTCAGCGCTATTCTAAGCTGCAGTGAATCCACCTACTCGAAATGCAAAAAGACCCTCCGCAAAACCAGGGGACCAACCGACACGTTTGCTTTCCGTCTCTCCAAAGTAGGGAACACCAAGGAGGGAACTGGAGAAGGCGGATTTTGCGGGAGAAGAATCGCGGAGCCCCTCCGAGCCGCAGGGTTTAGCTCCCTCCTGCTCCAATCCGCGGCTCTGAAGGATGACATTATATTTTATACTTCTTTTCTCATGAATAAGTATCGTTATAAAGCACGGAGCTCGCTGCAATGAACTGTCACTTTAAAGGAATACATCGGAGACCTTTAACTCGTGCTGCTATATTCACTGAAGTAAAAATATTATTCTGCTTGGGAGAACCACAAATTATAGCAATAAAATATATGTGGCGAATACGTAGAAATTTGGTACTATTTGCAGTGAACTGAGTATTAGGCACCACGAAGACCTATCATTTCTGCCATTAATGGAAAAAAGAGAGACTATTTTATTTCTAATTTAAAGCATATGAATTTATGAAGGTTCAGAGAAGTCTTTTGTGTGCTTTTGCAGCAGCTTAACTTCTCATCTATTATGTATCCCGGAATCAGGATCCCTGAGCTCCTGCACAGTATTTACTGGTGCACCTTATTGGAGCGGTCAGTGTGTGGTGCCCTCTCCCTATTTCACAGCCAATGCAGCATTTTGTCCCTGGCATCGAGAGATTAAAACATTTCTCAAAAGAAGGGGGGGAAATATATCTGCATGTGACAACGCAAGGCGCTCGCCTTGCTATGAGGTAATTCAATAAATCTGTCTGCTGCGCCGCGGCTCTGCCTTTATCTGAAACCGCACTCACTCGGCTCGCGGAATTCCAGCTGGGAAAGGAAATCAGGGCACGGCTCCGTTCCCAGCAACCTGGAAACAGAAAGCAGGGACCCTGCGAGGTCCCAGGGGCTGCGTGAATCCTGATTCAAGCCCAGCACTGCTCACAGTGTCCCCCGGGAGAGCCCCTTGGAGACGTGGTTTGGCACGAAACTATTAAATAGCCATTGGGAGGCCTTTTGAGAAGAGCTGCCCCAGCAAAGAGCTCTCTCGGGTAGCCGAGGCCTGATGAGAGGAGGCAATAACTGGCAAGAGCGGGAGGTTAAGCAATTTAGGAAGCCTCACACATAGCATTTTCAAGGAAATGAAGCCCTGGAGACCACACAAGAGCACAGAGCTGAACCGTGGTTCACCAGGGCCCATCGCTGCCGCAGCCTCCTCTCTGACAGGTAGCAACTGCCCACAAGCAACAACGGAAAGACCACAGGAACCCAAGGGGATGGAGAGCTGTGTTTGCCCTGGGGGATAAAACTTGCCTCCTGCTTAGGCACAGACCAACAAAGGTTTAATGAGCTGCTTGGCCAGGGCAGTCTAATGAGAGCTGGTGGTGCTCCGTGTCTACAGCACGGCTCGGCGGCGAGAGCAACGCAACGGGCAGCTGGAGCATCCTGCCCTCCTTCCAGAAGGAGGTTGGGTTGGGAGCCGTGGGGTTGGCACCGCATTTGGCTCCTTCTAACGCTATTTTCAACGCAAGCCTCATCCAGCGCTGCAAAACTGCTTCTTCCAGTGACTCCATCCCTGGGTTCAGCTGGATTCCGCATGTGGGTTGCAGGAAGAAGAAATATCTGCGGAAAACACGGCTCTGCCTTCTCCACCTTGCCAAAACTGCTCGTTTTTCCTCCTTTAGGAGATGGGCCTGACCAGAAAGAAAAACCGTAGCCACCAGATGAGGACGCAGCGGGGATTTTCTCCGCGTCGGGATGTGTCCGAGTTGCGCCCGGTCGCGCAGCAGTTGCGACCGTGACCTCCTCTGGCAATGACAACTGCGCTTCCCCGTTACATGGCTTCTCCCGGCCCGGATTTTGCAGCTCCGTGAAGCACTCCTGATTAGATTTTCAACGCCGTTACACATGAGATCTCCTGTGCGGAGCAGCTTCCACACAGCGGACCCAAGAACCGCCCGTCAGCGCTTTTCAGCAGACGTGTCTTGCAGGGAAATGTAAAGAGGAAAACCGTATTTCACTGGAAGTGATTTTGAAGTGCCCATTTCTTCTGTTTTTCCTTCTTTTTAAAAATTTTTTTCCTTAGAAAAAAACTACAAGGTGTTTCTTTCACGCATGCACATTTAGGTATCCCATGAAGACCCACCGTGAGGGAGTCCAGGCATGAACGAGATGAAAAAAAGGAGCATCTGCGACAACAAAATCCCATTTGGTTAATCGGCTCCTGTGTCTTCTATGTGCTACAATTCCCAGCTCATTAAAAGCAATTTCCAGTGAGAAGCTGAGAACTGCCCATGAGTTCACATACTTATCAGCGACGAGGCGCAGAAGAGCAATCAATAGGCTTCTTATTATTTTATTTGGCCAATTTGCTTAAAGGCAACGAAATCCTCCCATCAATCCACTCGGCGAAATTGCACCCCTGGTAAAGAGAAATGGGATTTAAGTGTTTCTCCTTTAGAAGCCCAGCCGTCAAGGACAAGCAAAAGAGAAAAGGCCACCAAAACCTCCAAAGAATGATGATTTTGCACTAAATGGAAGGAAAAGATTCAGTTATTTTGCTTGCAAGGTTCACCTGCCCAAGTCTGGATCACGTTCCACGTTGGGCCCAAAAGGCCCACTGGGAGCATCCACGCGCCCAAATCTCAGGCCCGCATAACAAAACCCAGCGTTTTCCTTCCTTGCTGTCCAGATTGTCCCCCGGTTGCGCTGCATTTTCTCACGGAGCTGCCACATTTTGTGGTAGGAACGTCTCGGCTGCGGAGGGGAAAGCGGCATGGGGATGTTGCTAGATTTTAATTAATGTGTGAAAAAAAATTTAGGGCTTGTCAAGCAAACTGTGCTTCAGAGCAAGAGGCATTTGCATATTTATTTATTTAAATGGCGCCAGCGAGCCAAGCCTCTATATAATAAAATCAAAGAGAAAACATAACGTTCATTTTCTCTTAGGTACCTCCAATTCAACATTTTCTGTAGCACATCACTCTCTGCAGCATTAATGCCTGTGCTTTTATGGGCCAAATGCAATCATTACTATTGCAGTTAAAAGAAAACCTGCGGGCTGTGGAAAGGAGGCTCTAATTGTCTGACTTTGTTTTATTAAAAAAAAAAAACAAAACCCCGTCTCCAAATTATTTAGGCACTTTGAATGGAATTTAATGCAATTAATTGGAGTTTTCCATTTGATGTTTATCACCTAGCTCAGTTGTTTCCAAAAACGAGTCCTTAAAGCAGTGATGCTGGGCAGAGGCACTGGGGGCAAAGAGCTGGCACGGGGTTTTTACAGCTATTGCTTGCAGTAAACGTGTCAGCCTGGAGAGGAAGTAACAATTTTGGCTTCTGCTGCTGATTTCACAGGTTTCAAAATTATATTTGGATGTTCATTTATTGCCTGTGTGGACTGGGAGACACAGAGCTGGAGGTCAGAGCAATTAAGTGCATTTAGAAGCGAGCCCGTCACCTTTGCATCCCATTTTTCGTCATGCGCCAGGAGTAATTTCCAGCTGAATATGCACTAAATAAAACCAAATCCCTCCTTAGTTTTAGGGTCAGTACATATCCACAATTCCATCTGGGAACCTGGGAAATCTCAAATGGATGGTTGCACTGAGATCCGAGGTCCTTTTTGCTTTGAGCTTTCTTATTGATCATTAACGACCACGCAGCTGACAACAAAACCAGCCTCTTCAAATCGCCTTTTAAACGCGATAAACCCAGAACCGGGGCATAATATTGCTCTGAATCATCGCTGGCCACTTTTACATCCTGTAATTTAATAGTCGTTTGTAGAAGAGCTGACACTACTGCTCTACTCTTGTTCAATATTGGAAAATTTAATTGGGTACCTATCAGGCTCCGGGCAAACAGCAATGGAAACCAGACAAACTTCAGCCTCTTGACCCTATACAGATAAATCTTTTATACATAAGATATAGATATACCTTTTAGATATATCTATGTATATATCTGAGGGACCTGATTCAAGCAAATCGAATATTCTGCAAAATACCATCCTCCCAAGCCTCGGCTTCCAAAAAGGGAGGGTACCAAAACCAAAACCATTTGGATTTAAGCGTGGACGTTTGCAAAGCCGCAGGCACCGCCACCCATTCCTGTTTAGGGCAAGCGAGACCTGGAGAAGCAAAGCGGGCAAAAAAAAGGAACGGAACAGGGAAAGGAAAGGTGATTATTTCCATAAAAACTTCTAGCATTCACACACACAAAAGGGGAAAAAAAGATCTCTCTGCAGATAGCTTGCCTCTCCACAGTGTTTAATGGTAGTCATAGACCTAATTTTGGTGGACTCGGATAGGAAGAGAGCCAATCTCGGGGACCTGGTATTTCTTGGTTGACTTTAGTGCTTTGTTTTGATTTATTTTCTCTGCCTGAAGAGAGGGCTGTGCAAACGCTGCACTGTGCAGGGAAGGAAGCTCCAAGTTTATGCACGGGCTTTGTGCCCAGTGTCTCTTGGCACGCTTCCTTGGCTTTTCGATTGCTTTGTATGGCGGAGCAGCACCAGAAAAAGATAACGCTGTGTTATCTGGGCACTAAGGAAGGGCTTTGCGCTCAAGAAATTGAGCCAGACCCTGTTTTCTAGGAGAACAAGGAGTGCATTTGAATAAGCACTAAATTCGGCGAGGGAATAACTAATATGATTGAGTTTAAAGGCACAGAAATGAATATTTCGCAAGGTTATGAATGCTAAGCAGCATTTCGGGAAGCAAGAGGACGGCCGCCCAAGCCTCTCAACTCCCAGCTCTGGCCAACGTGCCACAGCAGTTTAGCAAGTGTGCAAGTAAGCAAATGGTTCCGCCAATATGTGCCTTAATTACGTACTTCGCCTCAGAGCCCACAAAGAGTGTTTTCGCAGCACATTTTGTAGAAGTAATGAGATTTCTAACACGCGGCTCTCCATCAAATTAGCCACCCATCCTGCACGTGCGTGCACGGTTTGCTTGTTGACGGATAAAGCGTGTGCCAAGACGGTAATGTCAGTAATAAGAACAGGAACGCCCTTGGAGAAGGTGGTTTCCAAGGATGGTCTCTCCTGTTCCTGAGGACTGCTTCATCTGAGGACACCATCCTGGAGACACCTTGCCATGCACAGGGCTTGCTCTCTGGGTGCCACTTTTACTCCACCACGATCTTCCATGTCCTGCGTTTCTGGAAACTTTTATCTTTAAAAGAAAGTCGTGCCACAGGTCCGTATGGAAAGGAAAAGTAGCTTCTTGAAGGGCTTTAGGACATCTTCAACAGAGCCGAGCATCTCACAGAGCACCCGTCAATGTCACCCTGATATCCATGGGTCCTAAGGTCCAACAGGGCTCTTTCCAGTCCTACCTTGCAGGAACACGAAGCTGAAGGACATTTGCGCCGTGTCAGCTCTGCTGACCCCGCTGTCACCGAGGCCCCCGGGAAATCCTGATCGATACCCACGCTGCAAATCCGAATTTCACCCTTGCCCAAACAGGTGCAGCTCCCATCACACCAAGCAAGAGCCGGATCCTCTTACACCGGAATTGCTGGTTGCTCACAGCCTTCCCTCGTGCAGTGTTTCACGGTCTCCGTTTTCAGGTTATTAAAATAGGATGTTATCCAACAACAGGAGGGGAAGAAGGGGTCAGGGAGTTGCTTCTCTTCTCATAAGTGGCAGCTCAAGCTGCTGAGCAACATGTGTTTCTCATTTGAAACGTATCACTCATTCTTAAAAACAGTAACACGGACCATCTGTCGCCACGCAGCCATTCATAATTGATAAGATTTGGGCAGAATCTGACTGTGAAAGCCCATTCTAACATGAGTATCAACATGCACACGGAGAAACGCTGCAAAGCGACTTGCTGGAGCTTCCCCTTCCCAACGACGGCCTGCGAGCCGGGCTCTCCATCCTCAGCATCTTCCTCCCAACAGCTACTCGGGCAGCGCTTTCCTCCAGCAGTTAATAAATGTTTCTCGCTAGTAGGAGCAGGCACAACTACAGAACGAGCCTGCGTGTATTTTGGATGGGTTCTACGTGAGACACGGACTTTTTGCTGTGAAAGCGCCAGCACCGAGATTCCCTGCTCCATGATAGCCGCTAAGAACAACCCCCAATACACCCCGGAGCCACCAGAAACATCTGCAATTATCGAGGATGTTTATAGCACACACGCTCACGTGGATGAGCAAGTCTTTACGTGGACCAAGACCGAGTCGTTTGTTCCTTGAAAATGCACTCTTGCCCCTAACTCGTGTGTGACACCCAAAAAGGGCCGTTCACAAAGCGCTGCGGAGCGGTAACTGCACGGGAACAGCCGGGGAAACCGGGCAGGTGCCCTCTGCAAGGCAAATTAAAGTGCCGCATCCCCGAGAATCACCGGCGAAATTCGAGAGCTGGAAAGGAATTTGCAATTAGAGTGGACGGGATAAATACTCCAGGTAAATCCTTTTATGTGGCCCTGTGGAGCGGAACAGAGAAATTAAAGATAAACGAGATTAAAGGTTTTTTTTTTTTTTCTAAGTTGGAAGGAAAAATACTTTGGAGGGGGAAATTAGTTTGGACCCTCGGCAAGACAGACATCTGGGAAATCCAGCAGCACAAATCTTCCCTAATCGGGATTGATCGCAAATGAAAAATAATAATAATAAAAAGGAAATAAAAGCACAGAGCGGGGGGGCTGCTGCTCCGGCATGCTGGAATCCGCAGACGGGATTTGCAGCACCCGCTCGGGATAACGGGATGCTCCTCGAGGCGCTGCACAGTTCCGGGTAACCTGGCTTTTTTCTTGGCCCTTCCCACGGTTTGGGAAGGAAAGGAGAAGCGAGACGGGGTTTTTGCAGCAGGATGTGCTGGGGCGGCCTCGGGCTCAGCGGATACCCCACGCCAAGCTCCTCCTGGAAGGAGGCATAGGGCTAAAACCAAGACGAGAATCGAGGGCTGCGCCGTCCCCTCCCGCTGCCATCGCCAGGGCTGGAGGCACAAGCGCCCGCGGTGCCCTCATGCCGGCCTGGACTGATATTAAAAGTTGCCTGGAAATGTTGTTAGCGAGAAAAGCAGAGGAAATGAGTAAAAAAAAAAAATAATATTAATACATGCAGACCCATTTGGCGCTCTTCCTGGGAGCCCTTTTAATATAAAGCAACTCAACAAAGTTGTATTTTTAGCTCTGGAAAGATGCGTTCCAGTATTTGCCCACTAAAGGGATTTGACTTAATACACTCGCATTCCCCCTCCTTCCTGTGCTGAAAGAAATGAACTTCAATCCCAAACTTAACCACTGGATACAGAGACTCTGCTCTCCCCACTGGCCAGAATAAAACCCAATAAATGTATTTCATTTCTTTTGTGGATTTATAATAGCACCTGGCAAGGATGGTCTTAATCTCCTTACGCTGCTCGCGCCGCCGAAAGAAACCCTCGCAACAGTTATTGAAAGAGAGATGAAAGGATAAGAGGAATAAAATCTGGAAATATAAATATTATCTCCGGGAAGATCGGTTATAAGAACGCACGAAATCCATATCCGCGTCTCCCGAGAGCGCTCGGCATAATAGCACCATTTAGACAATCGGTTATTAAAGATGGAAAGAAATATACACCGCTCTTAACGACAGCGTCGCCCAGGGACAACAGCAACGCACGTTGTGACACTAAACTGGGGGCCAAGATGTAGGGGCAGAGCTCACAGAAAGGCAGGAATTAGCAGGGGATACAAACGCCCTGAATCCCCTGGTTTCTTTCCTTTAACATGGAGAAAATCTGCACTTTGCCAACATCTTTTTTACCCCGACGCAAATGTATTTCCCAAATTAGAGAGATGCCACCCGCTAGCTGCACGTGCAAATATCAGCAAAGCAAGCAAGAGGGTTCACAACTTATCCGTATGCGGAGGAATCCACTCAAATTCCATCATTCTTTGTGCCCAGCACGGCTGCAATTTCCGTTATTAGCCAAGAAGATATAAGTTATTTACTGCATCAGGAGCAGTGCCACAAAGATGAATTTCTAGGGAAGAAACTAATCACTTAAACAAATAGGAGAGCCCCAGGTTACCAGCAACCTGCCTTGAAGTTTGCTGACGTTGGAAGAAAGTTTCTCAGTGATTTAATGGCCTCTGATCGAGGCCAAAGGCACCTGGGCAACAGGTTTTAAAGTGAATTTTAAGGGGATTTTAAGTACAATTTCCTTCAAACTCAACTCCCTTCCTCACATCCGATCAGCTGTGGTGGGACAAGGCTGGCGAGGAACAAGCAGCGTGCCCTGGAGTCGCATTAGGAGTCAAATTATTGCCTTAAGTTCATAATTGTCATAAAATGAGATGAGATACACAGCTCATCACAGTTCTCCACCTTCACCTGCTGTAAAGAAACCAATTATAGAGCCCTTACGGGGAACGGACGGGGCTTTACGTCAAGAAAAAGCAGAAAACGGGGGCAAGACAGAAATGACTTGTTTGTGGTTTAAACCACATTGAAAGGCTCAACTGGCTCCTGTAGTTACAAATAGTTATTCTTATTATCACTATTATTATTATATTAATAATAATTGTTCCTAGCCCACACACAAAAATCTTTTATTGAAATGAAAAAAAAAAAAAACGAAAAAGGATGCCTGGCTTAAGGGAGGTGGTGGTGGGGATTTATTCCTTATATTTTTTAAAATATGTAATTATAAATATATATAATATATATATTTAAATATATATAATTATATATATATACACACACACATATATATATATATGAATATTTTAAAATACATATAATTATCTATTATCTATCCATTACTGACTGCCGTACCAATAGCTTTGTTTAACCCCCTGGGACAGCCCATCATTTTCTCCCGTGTTTTTCTAGCGGGGGGGAAATAAAAGTAAAATAAATAAATAAATAAAAGGAATGAGAGAGAGAGTGGGGACACCACGTGCCCATTTGTTTAAGGAATCCAGCGCTGCTCCCGCTGGACAAACAGCATCAGGGAAGGCAGCAAGACGGCCCAGGCAGCCTGGAGGCCACCTGAAGGCCTTGCAGCACGCCAGGAACAATTAAAAAAACATCTTATTGGGAAAAGCGCTCTCATTAACTTGTTTTCAGATGGCAGTTTGCTCGCTTTTCTTTTTTTCCCCACCAGCAATCTCAGAGCAATGAAAATAGCAGTTTGCTTGCCAGGGCTTAAAAATCCTCTTAAAAATAGCATTATTCAATTATCGCTCTATTCGCCGGCCCCGAGGTCCGGCGGAGCAGATACTGGGAGGCTTCATTTAATGTTTTTAAATGCACTTCAGCCCGCCTGTGCCGCAATAAAACTTTATTGAATTCGGTTCCCGCATCGCACTCGCCATCCCTTGCTTTTATTGACACCGTGAGCCCGGCTGCTCTTCTCCCAGCAATAAGGGGAATATTTCTAGCCAAGAAATGACCTTTCCTTCCATCAACACAGTGATCGGGAAAGGCGGTTTCAGCTTCCACGTTAAGAAAAAATAATAAAATAAATGGGGGAAAAATAAAAAGAAAAGGTTTAGAACAGAAGATTCTCCAGCATCGCTTCTCTTTGCCCTTTTTTGCATTTGAAGTTCACAGAAGCTTCTCTAAACGCCTAAAAACATGGCCAATTCCTAGCACTTATCAGCCTGTTTACCCGGAGGAGCCGGGGAGCTCCCCCCAACACGGAGACCATTAAAACACATTTTTCTCCACTTTTTTTTTCCGCTCAAAATGAAAGGCCTTATTTATAGTGCAATACTTCCAAACTGGTACTTTTGTATGAGCTCGCTAGTTCTGCCCCAGAGGCCCTTGGCGTCACGTTTTCCATAGGCTTAATAGCTCACCCCATTAAAAAAAAAGGAAAAAAAAAAAAAAGGGGGGGACCATAAATACTCCATCGTGGTATTTCAAAGCTGCCTAAGTTTGTTCAGAGGGAAAAAAAAAACCCGAAAAATCAAACGCCAAGAGGCTGAGCAGCAGAGACGCTCGTTGGAGAGACACCCTTGACCCCATCCCAGCCACCATCCTTTGGGTGGTGACTTCCAACCAGGTCTCCACCGAGAACCCTTGCAGGGCCCATGGGATGGGGACAGGCACTATCCTAGCGGGTGACAGGAAGAGCATGGGGCATCATTTCTTCTTGAGATTTCTTTTCCTGCTGTTCTGGGCAGCAGGACGGTAACCAACTCGGCGTGTCCAGAAAGCCCATCCTGAGCTACGGTTAACATTTTGCAGCTCTGACGTTCCCTTTTCGACGCGTATTGCTGTAATTCCCCATGACCGTCTTTACACGGGTGTAATTTCCCCTCCTAACTTTGCCAGCACGCACCTGAGAAATTCCTATCTGCAAATGGTGGATCTACCGGAATACCAGTTCTCCAGCTGCTCCCACACTGTGTTCAAGCACTCCTAACCGAACGCCACCCGTTGAGCCCGCGCGGGTGCCACCACGGCCCCACTGCTCCGTGACGGTCACCGGCAAGAGAAGGCAGCAGCGCGGTAGCGACCCGTCCCTCCGGCCGCGGCGCTTCCCCAACGTACGTACTGTAAGGGACGCATTCGTACTGCACTTCCAGGTACTTGTAGGTGCCGGGGCAGGGGTCCGGGAAGACGTCGGGGCCCGCCACGACGGCGCACTGCGTCCGGTTGCTGCACCTGCAAGGCAAGGAGAACACGGGAGAGCGTGAGAGGGTGGCTCGCGGCACGGAGCAGGGCGCCTCCGAGTGCTACGGCCAACCCTGGCGCCATGCAGACGGCGAGGAAACGCAGAGGTAACCGCCACGGGTTCCATACGTGGTGCGAAAGCAGCAATTCTAACCTATTTACCAAGTGCGAGAAGACAGGGTCTTGAATAATGCTCTTTCATGCCAAGAACAGACTGGGAGCAGCAACGCTAGAGAGGTAAAAAACAACCCAATTCACCAAATCAGCTGTCCGTCCGTCTTGAGATGGCCTATATTTATATATATGCACATATATGCATAGAAATATACATATATACTTATATATATAATTTTTCATTCCAGGTGGATGGAAAAGGGGGGATTGCAAGGAGAAAACTCTTGCGCTTGTGCAAAAAATAAATCAGTATAAAGTGGGACAGAGGGAAAATAGTTAAGTCCAATAATAATTGGTTGTTCCGCTCTCTTGTTAGCAAGAGGGACAACGTTTTGGCTTCATAACTTCAGAGGGGCGGCTTGTCTGGGATATTACAGCAACCCGGGATATCGCAGCGACCCCTTGTCGCAATTAGGCAATAAAAAGAACAAACCAACAGCCAGATATAACCCCCAAATCTCCCATTTTGTAAGACACACGCACGGCACCAAAACGGGGCTGTTCTGCAACGAAACTCTCCAATTTGCAGTAGAAAATGACTTTGGAGAGCCGAGAAACCATGGCAATTTGCCCCATATTTGTGCCTGTAACAGTGGGACTGAAGGGAGCATCCGAGCTCCGACCCCGCTACCGGGCTCCACCCTGGAGTGCATCTCTCGACTCAGATTGAAATAAATAACCAAGTCAAAGAAAACACTTCGCTTCCTCTCAGAGCATCCCCATTCCTTCTCCCTGGCAACATTTTTGTGATTTTTAAGTGACAAGGTCGTGGTATGATAGCAAGGGAGAGACACTTTAAGACACAAACAGCTGCTTATTCCCACTTTTTTTTTTCCTCTTCTTTTCCCCTCTAGTGCTGACATTGCTGATATATTTACTGAAAGAGAATGAAAAGGAGAGGAGAAAAAAAAAAAAAAAAGAAGTTTGGCAGGTGATGTTTATTTTAGGCCCTTCCTTTAGCACGTCGGTGGCAGAGGGCTGGATGTGTCTGCAGCGCTACATTTGCAAGAGGGAAAAACAACCCTCTCCAGGCGTTCCCATCCTGGCACTTTATATTTTAACAGGTAAAGGAGCATTATTTGCATTAGCTCCCATACCGGGTTAATAGAAGAGCTAATGCAAGCGCTGGAGCACCCTGAACTGCAGCCCATTAGCACCAAAAAAGTAAGTTTTTTTTTTCCTTTAACCTCTCAACCAGAACACCTATTTTGCATAGATTTTATTTTTCTGCAAAGGCAGGGAACGTGAGCAGGCGCGCTAACACAGCCACGACATCAATCCTCAAGCCTGTTTCTCAAGGTCTATTCTATTTTCGAACGGTTTTACAGTAAGAGACAGACTTAATTCATTATCCTGCGTGGCAACGCTGCAAGACATCCTCTCCCTTCTCCGAAACACAAAAAACCCTCCTCTCCGGATGACTGCTTTAAGAAAGAGGCTGTCAGAGCGAATAAGTCAGCTCGGACTATGCTCTTCCCTGTCAATACGTGGCATTTCCAAATCAGCCCTTTGGGAAGCACCGAGGGGGAGGAAAATTTAAAATTAAAATAAATAAATAAATAAATAAGATACCCTGGAGAAAGTAAAGAGGAAGCAAAGAGAAATCGCACTCCTAGGAGGAGCCTAAGCGGAATCATAGCTTGCAAATTGGGAGAAAAGAAAATAAATGAGAGGAAAGGGAGGCGAAAGTGGGCAGAGGGCAGAGCACAACTGCAAGAAGAGCCTTTGGCTCAGCAAGTTTGCAAGAAATTTGGAAGCAAAGAATAGGAAGAGGGAAAATCCCTTTAGCATTTTATTTTATTTTATTTTATTTTATTTTATTTTATTTTATTTTATTTTATTTTATTTTATTTTATTTTATTTTATTTATTTTCAAGCGATGGTTTTCAATCACCACTGTGGCACACGCCCAACCATGACCCCCCTCCCTGTCACGACCAACTGCTGCAGAAGGGAGAGGGGATTGAACACCATGATGCTCTCTCGGTAGGGGCACCTGCAGGGCTGGGCTAGCAGGTCCCATCCATCGGCTTTCCAGCTCTGCGGCCCCTTGGATGTGACCCTGGGCAACACAGTCGTGGTGACCCTGCTTGAGTAAGGGGTGCTCTCCCAAGAGCCCCTTCCAATCCAAGCCCTTCTGTGATTTTGGACCAACATGCAACAAATTAGGTCTCCAGCATCACAGAGAAAGCAGTTCAGACATTAAGACGGTATTAAGGTGTTAAACAAGCAGAAAACCTGGCAGGTTTCATCCTGTCCCCGGTTGCAGCTCGGGCATTAAAGCAATACAACGAGGAGAAGGGAAAAAACGGGGCAAAAATGTCCTGTTTCTCAGAACATGTGTAGCCACCTAATTGAATCGCTGCACACTAGCTCTGAGGATGCAAAGCTCCAAGGCACAGTTTTCCAGGAAAGTTCCGTGGTTTTTTCCAAGAGCTGTGTTCCCTCGGGCCACTACGGAAAGGCCCAGCTGTGCGCAAGCAGCCCGGGACACCTTGGTTCTCATGCAACAGCTGCCGGCTGTTCAGCGCTCCGGTAATCCCAGAAATTCCAGGTATCCCTGAGGAAAGGAGGATAAAACCCAGCACTGCACGGGAGCCTTTGGTGGGGCAAAAACTGGGAAATCCGCAGCAGGGCTCCAGCAAGTCAACGCTCCGGATGCCGCTCCGGCATCCCAGGCTGGAAGTCCAGGGGGGCGGATGAAAGTGCAAAGACGCAGGACAAATTCCCCGGATGCCTCCGTAAATCATTCCCCACCGTTCGCGTTTGTTCTCTGCCTTTCATTCTTTCCTTCCTTACATTTCGAAAGCCGCTGGGTGCCGCGGCGCAGTGGGGCTAATAAAAAGGGAGATAAATTTTAACATCCCTTTTTGAACCGTCTCAAAACGGTCTCGCTTCCTTGTGAATGCTAATGTCAAACACTGCCAGAAAGGATGCTCAGCCCCAATTCCCCAGGCTGGAGGCGACAGCCGAGTCCTGCTCCGGCCTGGAAATAAAAGGCTCTTATTCCTGGCCCTTGTGTTTGGCAGCTTTTGCTCGTGCAACGGACCACAGCCCCCTGCAACTTGGGGGTGAAATTCCACCCAAGGAAAACGGAAGAAAAAAATATATATATGTACGTACTTCTATATGTAGCATTAGAGTTTGTCTCTGCAGTTTCTCATTTAATGAAAGAGAATGAGCAAGATACCTGGGGCACCCTTGGGTTATGTTAACAGCTCGTGATGCTCTCCCCAGCGCGCGCCCACCGATCCGAGCGTTCCAGCCCGCGCCGTGGAGGGGCACCCGGGAAAAACGTCCCCAGAGGAGTCAGGAACGGGGTGGGAAGCCCGATGCCACCAATCGGGAACGGCTGGAGCCAAAGCCCTTCCCAACAGCCTTGAATTCAGGGTGGGGGTTAAGCAAAGTAAGTGACGTTTCATAGAAGGAAAACCCGGCATTCTTCCTTGCTCAGCGGCTGCTAAAGCAAGGAGCAACTCTTCGGGACTGACCTACATGCAGCCGCACGGCTTTATCGCACGCAGGAGAAACTTAATTAAGCTGCTGTTACTTAATAAAAGCCAGGGAAAGCCTCCATTTCACGACGCGGCGCTGCCGCCATGCGGAGTTTGGCCCGTCCAAGCGCTCCCTCCTTCCCATCGCTCCCCGTTTGAGGGATAAGCAGGTTATCTGCCCGAAGCTTCTTTAAAATAGCGTAATTTGAGTATTTCCATAGGTTTATGCTCAGTTATGTTCTTGTCCTCCTGAGCCGCGATGGTGACCAACACCTCCAGGGCATCCCCAGAAAGTGCTGCATCCTCTCGAGCATCCTCACTCCGAGGTTTCGCCTCTACCCCACTCTGGTTGACTGGAAGAACCAGTTTGGGGGAGAAAATCTGGCCCTAGCCTTGATTAAACAGGAAAAGGAAGCTCTTACAAGGAAAACATCTGGTCTGAAGGACAAACTGGTGCTCGGGCAAGCTTTGGTGAGCTCATAGGAACATTTCTGCTCTGTGCAGGAGAGCAACCAAGGAGCAGCCCTCACTGGGCAGGAGCTGTCACCGGGGAGCTCCTTGCTCCTTACACCTTGCAGAGGATTTTTGAGCTTCTGAAAGGACTTGATGCCCTTCAAGTCCCTCTGCCCTCGCCAGGGTGAGCAGAAAACACCTGCCTTCTGCACTGCTTGCAATGGGCCAGCTCTGCCTGGTCTGCAAGTTGACAGGTTTCATCCCCAGAACACCCCAAATAAATCAACTAACATCGCGGTAACAACCTGCGCATTCAAAAACTGCACCAGCCTGCAGGTCCGCAACCCACCACGACCATCACATCGATTCATACTGCTCTGACTAAGCCTTGGCTCTTCAAACCACTTGGGCTCTCCTCTTTCCACCTGAAAATGAAGGGTATGGGGGACATCCTCTTTTAGAGCATTTTGGTAGCCCATTCAGAATCCCGGTTCTCCAAACTATTTCACCAGTAAGAAATGAACAACAGTTGGAGCTCAGACACCACAAGTAGCAGCTGGGGGTGCAGATATCTCACCAAGACCAGTCTATTAACTCACAAGGGGCACCCTGTGTCATCAATCAAACAACCCTGTGCCACACGCGTGTGCAGGGAGCTGGCCTAGACAAGCTCCAAAGGTCCCTTCCAACCTTAACCCTTCTATGATCCAAGTTCCTCAATCTTGTTCTCCCTGTAATAAAACAAAATGAACAGAAATCCATGGTTGGTATTGACCAACGAGAAAAATGTATTTTCTGACTCAATCAGGCCACATATCTGTCTCTGCAGCAGCCTGGACAAGGGATGTTTTTGCTCTGCAACTCAAGGCCACCTACCCAGAGAGCCAAGGACTCGGGTGCTTGCAAGATACCTGCAGAACCGCTGCTAAGATGTGGCTTGCGAGGCCTCTGCCTTGACAAACAGCGCGACGGCTCCAGCGAGCCTCCACAGCGGAGTAAATAAATAACGCGGTCTATGCACCGCACACCGTTTGTCAACCCATTTGTCATCCCCGACGTGTCGGCGCTCACGCGGCACGCCGACGCGGGGTTGTATTCCGACCCGCCTTGCAGGTGTGATGGATGCTTTATTTACCCGGCGTCGTTGCATCCTGCAGGACTGTTCCTATGCAAACACAGGGCTTCAAGTCCGCGCACGGTGCAAGCGGGAGGTGCAGAGGGAGTTGACAAAACCCAGAGCAATTAAAGCCAAGCGGGAAACAGCACGTGGCGCAAACGGAATCGGGAAGTGCGTGAGAGAAACAGGCAGCATTATCCTGACCCCTCTGCAAAGCTTTATGAGATCCATGGATGAAAAAATATATTATTGTTATTATTTACAGAAGCTGCTACCTAAACCTGCCAAGATCTACTGGGTAGTGAAGGGCAGCAAAACCTTCTTCCCCCACCTCCTTCCTCCATCTGGGGAGGCAGGGAGGAAGGGGAAGGAGGTCAGAAATAACTATGCGAGCAGACATCAGCTTCGTGTTTATCGCCCGAGCAATAAAAGATTCGAATTGACAAATGGAGAGGGTTTTGGAGACGCAGATGCTACAATCATTTTAATATAATTTGGATTTCCAAATCAGTAATTACTCTATCACATATTTATAATTTTGTAGATGCTACTAGAAATGCTGATGCCTTTTTCTATGCATAGTAATGAGCAGCAACAAGGGCTGTTAATATAAAGCCCGCAATGTTTGTATTCATATGTAAATAGGTTATGTAAACGTTTTAGACATTTCTTACCAAAACGCGGAGTTCTAATCTAAGCGGCTCCGTTGCCTAAGCTGGGGAATCGCGTTCTGCATGGAAATGGTTTCCTGGGCTGCTGACAGCACTGGCAGAGCAGCGTTGGGTTTGGAGGCGGATTTGTGTCCTGCCACGGGCCGCGGTTATCGAGGTGATGGGACGGGCACATCGCTGCTCGGAGCGGTGCTTCCCCGGTGTTCCACATGCATCCAGGAAAACCACAGGCATCTTTTCTGGAGGCTCCAGGAACACCAGGAACATCGTAGATTTAGCATTTGATTTAATTAGGCTAATTTAGTTAAACGGACAGAAACCGCTGGTTGAGAGAGATGGAATCAGTTTAGTGTCCCCCTGCTCCTAATGGACTTAGGATCAAACGGAATGAGCCGGCACTAGAACTCCAGCAGCAGAATGCAAGCAGGGCTTGCTGCTCATCCAAGTTGCACACATTCAAAACTGTAACTTCAATAAATCTTCTGTCATCACCTGGGATAGAGTGGAAGCAAAAGGAGCGGGGAGGGGACCTTGCAGAGCTGTCCGGGGTGAAGCCTTGGCACGTGCTGCTCTTGGAGCAAGATATTTCCGAGCTCTGCTCCAAGCTCCATAACACCCTGGGCCAGGCTCAAGCCCCTTCTCTTCCTTTGCAAACGCAGGTACTCGCAGAGATGATTTAGTGCCCGCAGAGGCTTCAGACAGGGTGCGTGGAGAGTCCCACTCGAGCGCACTCGTCTGAGGGACAACATGCATCTTCCCGTCACCAGCAGGAACCAAATGGAAGTGGCAACGAGGGGGCAAACATCCTGCTGCTGCTCCCGCATCTTGGGGCAACCTGCAAACTACCCGCAGGGGCCACGGGCAGGCCGGCCTTGCTCCTGCCTGCTCTGCTCCTCCTCCTTCCCTGCGTGCTCCCTGTTCCACATGAGGAACGTCCAGCTCCCAACCAGCCTTGCTGCCACGCAAAAACACAAGAGCATCAGTCGCTCCATTGCGGCCGGGGACCCCCACGATGCTCAACACCAAAAAAAACACTTCGTAGGACGCTTTGCTCCCTGTCCCTTGTGCTGGGATGAGGAAAGGGGTCGGCGTTTTCTTACGCTGACCTAAGTGTGAAAAACCGGCTGCATTTAGAAAAGAACGGAGGAGGGAAAGCCACTCTGCTCCATCACCTGGAACTTGTTATCCCAAGTGGAACAGCAGACAAGCACTCGCGGCAAAATGAAAGCTTCTCAAAAGCTCCTGTTTGGTGAACCTTCACCTATACATTTTAGGGGGGAAATGTAAATAATAGGCCATATGCTACATTTTGCTCAGCAGCTCTGGTGGTCTGACATCACCACTTCACTTCATTGTAGCAATACTGTTACTCAGCCCGACCGGATTTCTCATTACCTAATGCTTCCAACAAGGATGATTATTTTTACTATATCAACCCGATGAGAGACCCTTATTAGGGAACCAAAGCCCCATCTGGTTGCTGAAATGCAGCTTCCGACCTGACGAGTTTGCAGTCCAGCCTGCAGATCCTGCAGCAGGTCCAGGACAACCTCCATCCAAGAAAGGGAGAGGAGCACGTCCGGAGGACCTACCTCCGCCCAAGGTCTGGAGGAGGAACCTGAGTGAGAAACGTTGCTGGATTAAAAGTATCACGAAGAGGAAGGTGGGATGGATCTGGTTTGGAAGGAAGGATTAAACCCCTCACGCCGCAGCTCGCCTGCTGTTTGCTGCTAAGCACATGGGGGGTCTGAGAGAGGTTTAACTTGAACGTTTAGTGATCTGGATCCGCAGCAGCTCTAGGTCAATACAGACCCCATTTTGCTCCTAGACAATTACACAGCGAGTACCTACAAATGCTGAGCTACTCCAGTCTCTGCATTTCTTCCACCACTCGTTTGCAACCCTAAGAATATCCGCTGTGCTGCTTCTTGGCAACACAGCCAAGTCCCAGCACTCCTCAGAGTCCAGCATCTTCTGAGAGTTTTTTTTCCGCGGGAGAAGGATTAACCCTTGAACAAGTAGGTTGTACAGGAAGGTTGCATAATGGGAAAAAAAAAAAGTGCTTCAATTATATTGCATTTCACGTGTTATCGTTAATGGTAACGTAGCTTGGAAAAGCAAGATATTCCCACTCAACTGAAACATTTATTTTAAGGGAATTCAGTTCCACAGATACCTTGCAGCTACTTGATCTTAGCCGATTCAGGATGGGTTTGTGTCATTCCTGCGACATCCCTAGGTAACTCCAAGAGTAGCTCCTTATGCATGCAGGTTACACATGTTAGGATACACATGGATGTTGCTGTGACATGGCATTGAGGTAACAAAAAAAAGGAAAAAAACCACACACAGCAAATGCAACTTTCTACCTGTTTTGCCTCCGTTTCAGCCTCAGGTATGAGGTGCATCAAAATAGCAACCTTCCTCTTCCATCTGCTTCCCAGCATATTCTGATGGAGGCTGTTTTCCAGCTCGAGTCGTGAGACAGCCATATAACACATTTGCTCTCGCAGCCTTGGGAAGGGATTTAAATCAGGACAAGAAAGAGGCTTAAAGAACCAGAAAGGCCCCTAACGCAAATGCAGCTGTGCCTGATAAGGAGGACAATGGACAGAACCCTTCGACTTGATTAACTTAGTGACCTAGAAAGAGGGATGTGTCTCACTCCAGCAGCGCGGCACAGAGGGACACTCACGAGCTGTCCTCGGCGGCGGAGGGCAGCGCGGCGTGCGCGCTCCCGCACCCAAAGGGGCTATTCAGCCCCGGCTTGGCCGCGCCACCACAGCCGTTCTGCGCGCTCCGGGCTGCACAAAGTCAAACAGGGGGACGGGCTTCGTATAAATAAGTCTCTTTCTCCGGCTTTCGCGCCCGCCTTGGCTTTTCAGCGGGGTTCAGCTGGTCCTACACCACAGATAGTAAGGAAGATTATTCCCGGAGGACCTGCTGGACTTTGATGTGCTGCTTTGTTTTAAGGGGATGCCTTTTCTACAGGCGCTTTTAACCATTTCACGCCTGCACGTGTGCTGTGGGTGCTGCAAACACTGGAGAACTAAACTCAGGAAGACTGAGCGGTGCGACGCCTCTGAAGATATTTCAGACCCACCTTAGCCCTCAGAACCAGTCCGGAACCGTGCGGCAATTGGGAGCATTGCCTGCAGCAGGGACAAAGAGGAACCGGCTCCTCCACAAAGGGGCTGTGGAAACAGCAGCTCCAAGGAGGAAGAAACAGCGTTGGGAAGAAAGGAGGCGACGCAGGAGAGCTGGATGAGGGTGGCTGCAGGGAGCTCACCCTCAAGTCCAGAATTAGCTGGCGCTCCAAAGCAAGCTCATATTCTGCCTAATTCAAAGCAACCCGCCAGGAAAAGCGCAGGGACCTCTCTAATCCCGCCACCACCACATTATTTTCTACCCACCTGATCTAACCTTTCCTGTTTTCTTTTTTCTTTTTTTTTTTTTTTCAGCAGGGAGAGAGAAAAGATTTTATTAGTTGAATTAATAAAACCTCTCATTGACTCCAGCCCATCCTGGGCGACAGCAAATCCTCTCTAGACAGGTTGCAACATCCACCTGATCTGGCTGTGCCAACCAAGCAGAAGTGGGGACTGCAAAAGTGAGGTGCTACATCTGCATCAAAGCAACACGTAGGTTGGAAGTGCAGAAAATCGTTTGGGTTTGGATCACTTTGGAAGGAAGAGCTCCTTGGGAAACCCATCATTTCAGGACACCACAAGCAGGGCCAACAGCAGCTTTTCCACAGGCCCTTTCCAACCATGTGTCCTTTCATCAGCCCTAATGTTTCCCTCCCTGACTCCTTCCCTCACTCCATGGCAGTTGAAGGATTACAAAATAATTCCTGGTGCGCTGGAAGCAACTGTCATGCAAGACACAGCTTCCTTGCCCTGAATCGCCAAAGAAAACACGTCTTGAAAAGAAAAATAAAGGTAAGGTAGAGGGAGAAAACACCAAAAATGCACGCAAAAAATATATATGTATATATATATTCCATATATATACATGCAGCGATATATATTCCATATATTCTTTTTTTTTGCATGGATATATATTTTATATATATACACATATATATATATATCTCCCTCAAATCCACTCATTTTTCAGAAAAATAAAGTACTAACCAAGTCGCACTCTGCTGCACCTCGGCCTCGATTTTCCGGAAAAATACTGCTCTTGCAGCAGAGCCAAGAAGAAACCGCCTCTTTCCTCTTGGCGTAACCACTGCAAAGCAGCCCCAATCCCGTTAATTTATCCACACTCCACTGCTGCCCTCAAGGAAAACCAAGCTAGAGTAGCGTCCAAAGCCACAGCGACCGCGTGCGTGAATGAGCTCTGGCTCCTCACTTCGCTTTGCTCCACGTGGATGTTGATCTTATTTGTGTGCAATTGTGTTCCTAGGGATGTAGTTTAATTAGTGCCTATTAACACCGAGCAGTTTGTTCGGTGAAAGAAGTTCCTATTTTCAAGCACAACCGCACTTACCACGAGCAGGTAAGGATCGAGCAAGTCTCAAAGCTGCAGCATCGCTGCAAATGCGCCTTGGCTGCAGGGTTCAAGGTGAAGAAATCCTCAGCGGGCTGCATTCCTATTAGTGCTGGTTTTCTATACGTTCACTTAGCGGGAAAAAAAGGGGATTTTTTTTCAAAACACAATATAATAAAAACACTAAAAAAAAATGAAGACAATTTGGACACGCTCCTGGACCTCTCAGGCACAACAGTTTGCCTTTTCATCTCCTCTGCTGGCTGTCAGATATGAGGCACCAGGAAGCCTTTTCCCAAAGACTGGCGGCGCCCGTCAAGGACTCGGCAGCGAAACGGATGGGAAATCCAGTGTGTTTGGACAGGCCTGCCTGGAATCAGCGTCTCGAGTGGCGCGTGCCAGAAGCCTCGCGCCGGCACGAGAGGCGGCCAGGGAACGCGGGCCAAGGCCTGGCAGCCTGAGCGGCGGCTTGCTTGGACGGGACCGCAGCGGCTCCGTCCAGATTCGCTCTGGGAAATGCTAGGAACGGGAGCGTGGCCGGTAACGGGCCGATAATGCGGAAAAGGGCACTGTTAGGCAACCGGAGCGTAGGAAATGTGTCGGCTTTGCCAAAGATGAAGCGGAGCCTGTGACGTTTGCCCAAAATGGGGGATTATCCTCTCAAAGGTCTGCCAATCCTCAGGCATCAGGTGGAAATAGAAATTCAACAAGGAGATAGAATTAATAAGAGCGTAACTGTCTACAAAGCTTTCTGCAGACAGTGGACATCAGGTTATCAAGATCCTTGCCTTGAGTACAAGGTCATCAAGATCCTTGGCTTGGCCACAAGGTTATGAAGATCCTTGGCTTGACCACAAGGTTATGAAAATCCTTGACATGGCTACGAGGTCATCAAGATCCTCAACTTGAGCATCCCCAACGGTGGGGAGAAGCCTGGCAGATGAGTGCAGAGCAAGGAGCTGGGCAGGACAGGAGATGAGGGAGCTAAAATCCATGCTGTCTACGATTGCAACTGGACTTTCCCAAGAGGAATCATGTCAAATCGTGCCAAAACACACCAAGGATATTCAGCAGGGCAGCTTATAAGCCACCACCTCCTGCACATTATGATGAACCTCTGCAGTTTCTCCAGCCCATCAAGGAGCCCACGCTGTTGCTCTCCGGCACCGAGCAGATCGCACGAACACAATGAACAAATTTTGGCACAAACATGACCTAATACCACCACCAAATACCAGGAAGGTTTTGCAATAAAAATTGTGTTCATTAGCATGAGGCTCCTGGTGGGGAGGATCTCGCTAGATCACATTCCGTATCAAAACTGCCTACGATTTAACCATCTGAAAACTCTTACAGCACATTTCCCGTGAAGCACATTTCACGAGATACACGCAAAAGCTTCATGGAAATCCTCAGCTTTTGCATGCTACGCTGGGTGCTCTATTTTGCTGGATTTTTTCTTTGTTATGTTTCTTTTGAAGACCTCTCCAGCAGGCAGGAGGTTTACAACTCCGAGCTCCCCAGAAGGCAGCAGATAGCATCTACGGGACGATAAGCTTTCGGGGATGAAAGCGTAAGAAAACACCCTGCCCCTTAAAGCAGGCTCAAAGAAAACCAAAAATAATAAGGGTTGACTGAATCCGAACTCTTTTTTGGCATGGTTAAAAAATGCACTTGTAAGTGAAAACATTCCTCTTGCCCCCCGTGCACTTGCCCCGTGGAAGCAGCGCTGTTTAATGCCAACGCAAGCGAGTAGCAGCAACAGGATGAGAGCTGCAAAGGGCTATGGATAAAAGCATGGCAAGGTCTTTCATTAATTCTCCTAATTTATATGAGGTCAAGAGTCCCAGCTGCAATAAATGGTAAACTTTCAGGTGCATTATCTCAAAAGAAGGAGAAAAAAATATACAGAAGATCCCTTTGCAATAAAACTCAAGATGTGAAATTTTTGTATTTAAAGAGGGAAGGCTTTTTTATAAAAAAAAATGCATTTGCTGCTAATCACTTTTTGATGTTTTTCATGGGTAGCCATAAAAACTATGAGAAGCATCCCAAAGTTGGAGTTCTTAAGCAGGAAAGGCTACTTGCTTTGATTGCTATTTTAACAGAAAGAAAAAAAAAGAGAGAGAGAGAAACAGAGTATAGGTAACAGCTCACTATTTCAGCATCATAACATTAAAAAAAAAAAAGAAATAGCTGAAATGGAAACAAAATTTCCATTTCCAAGGAAGTTGACTCTTCCAAAAGGATTTGAAGGAACGTGTCTCACACAGGACTTCAAGCAAAGTCATTCAAAAGCTCTTAAATGCACATGAGCATCACAGGAGTGTCACCACTACCCACCAGATACAGTAAGTAACCTTTTTTGCACGGTGTGGGGGGGTTTCTTATTTATTTTTTCCCTTGGAGTTCGAATCTGCGTGGCTTGTTGATTACCAAAAGCCTGGGTAGGTGTAGGCAGGACACATACTCTAGTAGAGTATTAATAGGAAATGCATTAAATTAAAATAAATACTCATGAGGTCCAAATACAATGCAAAGAGTTTCTTGCCACTGTATCAGTTCCCTTCATTTACTTATTTTTTATGCATCGTTGGCTTCAAAAAAAAGTTTCTGGATATAGAATAGAAATGTCCAGTCTTTGCCCTGCTGTTACTCATCCATTTTCTTAGACAAAAACTTTGAGGTAAGTTAGTCTCCACTGCTGGAAATACCCACGCTGTACTCAAAGGGTTAGCAATTTGAGAGCCTGCATTTGCTGCCAACTCTCTGTCAATTTACTTTCCAACTAATTTAACCCATCTTGACTCTTATTTTCTCCCCCGCTGATACCGCGATGTCAGAGACCAAAGGCTCCTTCCAATTTTCCCACTCCAGCCGAGCGAACTCAGGGATACGTTGCAGCCAATTCCCAACGTAGGCACAAGGCACCCAACGAAGCTTGGTCAACGAAGGCCAGATCCCAAGACCAGAGCTGGAAAGATGGGCGAGAGAGATACCAAAACCTCTCTTCCATAGTGTCCACCAGAAGCACATCGCTTCTCCCGTCGCCATCCAGCTTTTCTAGCCAGGATGCCAGGAAGTATTTTGGCATCCGACCAGATTTGAAGCCCTTCGAAAAATAGAAGCTGCAAAACAGAAGAAAGGCAACAGCGTGGCCATGGGGACAACAGGAACCTCTGCCACTCGCCCAAGGGCATCCAAGAGATCTAACGCGGCGCTGGGATGCCAAAAAGCAGACGGAAAATAACACGTGTAACATTATACCCTGCCAAACCGACTCAGTCGGGGACAGCTGGGATCAGTGAGGAGAGAGGGGAAGAATTTGCCCCAAAGGCAATTTTTTTCTCTAGAACTGGCTGGCTCCAGGAGTGCTCAGATCCTCTGCACTGGTCGGGATTAATCAGGGATCTCCTGCAAACTGGCAAGCCCCAAATTTCTATTTTCATAAAGCACGCAGGGGCTCCAAACACGTCATGTTTGGAAAAAGGGTTTCTTTTAGAAAGGTTAAAGTTTACAGCTTTGCATCTGAGGCCAGCCAACCCCAAGGAAACCATTGCACCTTTCACAGCATGAAAAAATAGAAATACTTGGTGACAACATGCTGGGCAATCACAGGGCACTGCGTGGTCTAAGCAGAGGATGGATCTTACCCCAAGCCTCCATGTGAAGCTCCCCTTGGAAACAGCCCTTTCCCCTCTCCTCTTCCAAATATAATGCAACTTAGGCTGGGGGGAAGACAGAAGGGTTTCCTTACTGCAGTTATTAAAGCAATTAAACACGCGGGAGAAGAGTGTTGGGGAAAAGGCAATGCGGGTCCCCCCGCACGTAACACTCAAGGAGTCTTGAGATGCCCTTATAAATAAAGCAAAAATAAACTGATAACGTATTTTCTAATGCCGATTTCTGTGTGTGTATAACAGCTCATTATTTCAATTCTCCGCATCAGGGATTTCTTGTTTCTTCCCTCTCCCCCTCAAATAAATCTAAATAAATTATACATTTAAAAGCAGACTATGCATCGACAGCAACAGAAACAAATTTCATTTAACACCCAGCTGTCAGAGCCAGCCCTCCTGTCACCCTTTATTCAGGTCTGCTCTACATATTTCGCGTCGTCTTAATTATTTCCTCCTCTTTCCGGATCGGGCGGTGCTTCGGGAAGAGCCGCTCGGAGCGCGGTCACTTCCCTTTGGAGACGATACGGCTGCACGACCTGATCACTCCCATAAATACATAAATAAATAAATAGAATCTATGTCCCTTACGACTCCAGGTGAGGAGCTGGCTCTTCCATTAGCCAGATGGGCCAACGCACGTTCAGTCCCACGTATATAAATATACGTCTGGATTCATGCACACACCACCCTGGAAACAGCCTATGCCATTTGCACAAGATAAATAATTAAATTGCTTTAAGCGGCTTAATCTGCTAATGCCTGGAGAGGCCTTAAATTTGGCCACTGAATTCCAAGGAGCTGCGCTCACCAAGTCCATATAGCTCCAGCCATAAATCAACTCCTCCGCGTAACGTGACTGATGAATTCACCACACAATGCAAAAAGCCAGTTTCTCGAATTAAGGTCTCGCTCTTCTCCCTGCCGCCATGCACCTCCTCCTCCTCCCTTCTTTCTCCTCCCCAGGGTGTTGCAAAACCAACAGTGAGACCTGCGGAAGAGCCGGGCTGGAGGCTGGAAGCGTCTGCTCAAGAGCAGAGCCAAAGGCACTTGGGCACCACACCGAACGGCAAAAAAACTCATCTCCCAAACCCTGCAGAACGGCCACTACGCTCTTTATGCTGCAAGGAGCGGCTGGAAACCTTCTGGACTAAAAGACGCCCTTCCCAAGGCCACAGAGGTGGCTGGATTTGCTCCCTGGGTGTCCGACCCCGCTCGGACGCACGTTACGGAGCCCGTTCTTCTCCAGCCTCCTTAGGAAACTTTGTGGCATTCAACAGTGACGGGCTCCTCATTTCACATTCTTCTGCCAGAGCTGCCTTACTCCTGCAGAAACAGTGAAGAGGAATTATGCACGGGAACTCTGCGGAGAATTTGCTTCGGGGAAGAACAAAAAGAAAGCACCCAACACGCTCAGCATTCAGATAAGCACCACGAGTCCCTAAATCCGTATCCATGTTATCAATATGTTACACATTGGAAAAACCTCCCTGCACTTGCCCAACTGGAGAGGGTCCCTCCCGGCGGGACCGAGGGATTAAGACATAACCTTGGGTCTGAAGAGGTTACACAATCAGGGTTTCCCATACCGAGGCCGAGGAAATTAAATTCAGAGCGGAGACGCTCTGCTGCTGCAACGCAACGCAATGCCGGAAGACAGCAACGCAATTAAAAACACAAATTAATTATTTCTATGCAGGAGAGCCCCCAAACCGATTTGGCAGGCATACTCCATAAGCTCCCTTATTTATTCGTTCATTTTAGTGGTCATGCTCCACTTTGTAAATTATTCCCCATAATTCAAGCAGACGCAGAAGAGGAATATTCAGCCCTGCACGCATCTCGGAGCCTTGAAAATTGAGACGTTTGCAATACATGATAGTGTCTATGCGTGCCTATCTGCACACATCTCCAAAGACAGCAGCCGCAAGAGGGGATATTTGCTTTTTAATCCCTTAATTATACTTCTCGGCCCCGAGCACGTTAATTTGGCAGCCGAATGCTTCTCAGAGGCTCCTCCAGGCTACGTTTTTGGCTTCGCGTGCAGGCTATTTCACCTCTGATGGATTCTTTCTCCAGCGAGCTCTCTCTCATGACCAGAACTGCAGCAAGTTAATCCGATTCAACCATAAGGGTTAAAAAAAAAAAAAAAAAAAAAAAGTTTGATGCAAGGCAGGCGGGTACCATATTAGATCACGGGCACAATATTAAATGGCAGCAGGGCCACTGGGGAGGGAATTCCCATTGCCAAACAACGTGTTTTTGAAGGATGCTCAAGAACCCCCGCCCCTCTCCCCACTAAAACCACAAAGAAACCAAAAATCCCCCTAAACAACCCCAAAACCCTCCTCAGTGAACAAATCTCTCAGCTGCTTTTGTACAGGAAGATGATTCCCAAAGGGAAATGGCCTAAAATTCTTAAATTTAGCAAAAAAAAGTCTTCCTCCCCTTCTGTAATTTGGATTTTTGCTTTGAAGTAACAATGGTAATAAAGCTTCAGTATTAAAGTTAGGTTCCACAGGAAAAAAAAAGAAGAAAAAAAAGTAGATTAGTAATAAAGAAACAACATTGTCTAAATGCAGGTAGATGATGCAGCGTGAACCAGAATGCTCTGTACAGCACAGCGCAGCTCGAAGATGGGAAAACAAAATTAAAGGGCATCCGGGGAAACCCAGCGAGAGCCTTCACACACTCACAGAGAGAAAATAAAGAGCCGGAATAACTCCCGTACGAAGAAATATTTGAAAGATCATAACTTTCCTCCTCGGAGAGTGGATAAATTAGAGGCGCTAGGACAAACGCACGCAAAGTAATGAATGGAAATCGGGATGGAGGGTCCATGGCATAACAGCGTGCCCAGAGCAATGTCACTTGTTCCCTGCTCACGACAAAACCCTCTGCACCCTCTTCTCTTCGCCCACAGAAACCCACTCCTGCTCCTCCTGCTAACAGGACTCTCAGCTGAACAGCCACGCTGCAGCACTGCTGCCTGCACACGTGTTCAGAGCCGGTTTTGACCTCAGGCGTGCACTAACTGAGCTCCTCTGCGCAAAAAAAAGGGCAGAGAAACCGATCCAAAGGCGCTCCCTGAAAGCCAGCTCACCTCGCAGCGCTCCTGCCGGCGTTCCCGGCCAGCGGACGGCACGTAGGAGCAGCGCGGATGCGTTTTTCCGCCCGGGCTAAATGGTTTGTTATTCTAGGTACAAACCCGGAGCTGCTCCGGGAGACCGTGGTGCCTGCGGGTCACCCGTCCCTTTGGCAGCTCCCTGCTGGATTTCCACCAACGCGAGCCATCGCCCCAATGTAAAAATACATTTAATACATTTTAATACATCTCTCCGCACAGCGAGAGAAGAGGCTGCTTGGCTAAGCGGTAGGGTCCATCTTCAAGCCTTAAAAGAAAACAGTCAGAATGCACAAACAGCTCCAATACTCTCTATTCGTTTCCATGGGGTAAAAAAGCTACTTAGAATGAAACAAGCTATTTAGAATGAAACGCCAGTGTTTTTCCATAGGGATGGGGCTTTTCCCGCAGCAATCCCCAAATGACAGTTCCCCAGGAGGAGGGGAGCTTCTCTTCCCCCTTGCGATGTCTCCACTCTGCCCAGGCCATCTGCACGCCAGCAAATTTAGAAATATTAGAAATTTAGAGAAATGAGAGGCATCCGGGCAGTCCCCACGAACGGCGCTCGGGATACGCAGGAAGACGGCACAGGGATTCCCATCGGATAGGACATTTGGAGTCGTCACAGCTTTAATTTCCTATAAAAGAGTTTTCCCACAAGCTGTTTGAACTTGCTTTATTTAGAGCAACACTCCAAAGATTTTGGAAATTTTCAGCATGACACTTGGAGCAAGGGCTCTGCAAACAGCCCGTCAGGTTTATGCCTTTGCCTTGCAAAAGGGCCCCGCATGCTCACCTGCAAAACCGATTTCTGCAACCATGCAAAAGGAAGCAACAGGTTAGGTCATTCTTTGGGGGGAGAGAGTTGGAGCAATTGCTAAAACTTGCCATAAATCCAGTTGTCTCGGCTTGCACCAACCTCCCTCCCTGCCTTTCGGTGCCCCCCTTGCCACCGTCACGCCATCAGCAATAATTAAGAGGCAATAATTAATCGGTGTGCAATAAGCCCGCTTGGAATGCACTGTTTTCCTCACTGCATGCGGACAGATTTGGTTGCCACAAGCATCTTCAGTTCCGATTTTCCTATTACACCGGACTAATATAGACGAACCCACCAAATCTCACATGGATATTGAGAGCAACGCAGCGAACACGATTAAATGTCAAGGACTAGGAGCTGCTAATGCTCCTCATGCCAGAAAACACCTTAAAAAATTCAACAATAATGAAAGGTTGTCCACAGCCAGTGTGCCTATAGGATGAAATAAACCTTTAGGACACAGCCCTGCTATACGGGGGTTACTACCACTGATACAGCACTTAGGAGTATTTGCTATTCAAAAGAAATGCTAATAACGGAAAACCCTCAGCAAAACCATAACCCTGAGGGGGTTCCGACAGGGAATACAGTCCCCCTCCAAAAAAAATACAGACAAGCCTGCTGGGACGGGCAATGATCAAGATTCATTTCTTTGTATTTTGGAAAGTAACAGTGTTGTTTGGAATACAAAATGTTAGTTGCTCAGAGCAGATTACCGGCCATCTGCAGCAAGGTAGAAAGAGCATTAGAGAGACCCTGTTTCTGCGGGAACAGGCGGGAAAGTGCCGCATTTCCAAGCCCGAATTGCACAAAGTGCCCGCACGTGCAAACGCGTGGAAAGCAGCGCGGAAACACGGCGGCCCTCGGCACGCGGCGCCTACCTCTGCGTCATGATCTTGTAGGCGTCGGGCAGGTAGCAGCGGACGTTCTCCATCTGCGCGGGGTCGGAGTCGCAGATCTTGTCGTCAGTGCGGCCGTAGTTGGCGCTCTCGATCATGATGACGTCGGTGCCGGGGCAGCGCAGCTCGATGGGGTAGCTCTCGCACGACAGCTCCCGCCGCACCACGGCCATGGGCACCGGCGCGCGGCTGAACGCTGCGGGGAGACACAGGCACACGCTGAGCGCCGCGAGCGAAAACCCGGCGCAAGAGACCCCCCTCTCGCCCGCACGGCGGCCACGGAGACGGCAGGGAAGGTTTTAGCCTCCGCTTTGCTGCGTGCAGGGGTATCTACCCGCGCTTCCCCCCACAAAGTCCATCCTCTGCCCAAACCTGCAGCTTCCAAAGCGCTGCTGCTTTGCACTGTGCGGTGCACATGCTCTGAGCTCCCTCGTAGGAACAAGACTTGAAATTAATAGCGAAATAAGGAGAATCCCACTTGAAAAACACAGAAATGATTGCCCCATCCATTCACTTATACAAACCATGTGCATCTGCCGCTAATGCACACTCCCCTGGGTTGTTGCAAACATGACTGTAGGAGCTGCTACCAGCAACGTGGTTTTAGGAAAACAGAGGTTTCTGAGGGCTGCGATAGTGTCCTAATCTCACAGTGACTCTGTCAGCAAGGACGCAGTACTTGAAGCTCCTGCTGGAGGGTTTTACAGCCAAATACGAAAATGCTGAGAGCTCGCAAAAGCTCCCAGGCGTGTTTGTGCACCCAATCTCATGTACCCGTCTCCACGTGTACAAGAGGTTTTATGGCACTCATCTACTGGAACTGCACAAATGTCAATGCCCAGCAGCGTGTCTCCAGGAAACACAGCTCGTGTTCTCCTTCCCGTGAAGGGACGGCACAAGGAAATGAGGGCCCTGCTGGGTGCCGCGCCAGATGCAAAAATAGTTTCCAGACGCAGCTCTCTGCAATACAGAAATCCAATTTTGCTTCTCATGCCCAAAGCCGTGCCCTCGGGACAGCGGGCAGCTCTCGTGCACAGACCCTCACTGTGTCACAGTGTTTCTGCATCCAGCTGCCCAGCAATGGGCCTCTCGGCATGATTTCTGCAGTCAATACTCCAAAGGGAGAGCGGAGCCTGGTTGTCCATCTTCTTGCGAGCCTATTCCTTGAGTTGGGGTCCCTATAGGATAATCTGAAGGAGCAATGTTTGTTCCCTTTTGTTTTTCTCTCTGAATTAGGACATACCGAAGGGTACCTGCGCGATCCAGGCAATTTAGGACTCTGCCTCCGCTAATTTCAGGAGCTGGGAAATTAAGTAAATCATCGAAATTGTGCACTTTTTTCCCTCCCCTTGCCTTGCTTTTGACCTCAGGACATAATTGCTTCTTGTCATGCCTGCAGGGCATGGGCCTGTAGTCATCACAGCTTAATCAAACGCTGCAATAGCCTCTAAATTATGAGTCTTCTCGGTTGCTGGAGACCTGGGAAGCTCCGTTACTTTTGCAAGCACAACAGTAGGAAAAGAAAGGAGGGATGATGTTCGCAGTTAGGTTTTGGACACTAATCCCCCAGCAAAACAATGCTCTGGTTCCCAAGTTTCAGGTTTAAGCGCGTGCAAAATAAATAATAAAAAAAAAAAAAATCTGGAAATGCGGAGATAATTATTGCAGGATTTGCTCTGCCCACCTAAATACCTCGCTGCTCCCACCAGCAAGCAGGGCTTCTGCACCCGCGATTTCACACCTCTTAATATCCCCACAGTTGATCAATCAAATTCCGTTAAAAAGCAGTAGAGACGAAACCTCCAACGCCCTCCTGTTCCGAAGGCAGGAAAAGGAGGGGAAAATCCCTCTTTTTCTGCTCGCAGATGGCAGAAGGGGCAGAGGAGCCTCCTCGAGGCGCTGGCTGGTGCCAAGCTGTTGCAGCAAATGTTTGCAACATCCACACGGGGCTCCTCTGCTTTTGCTGCCCCGAATCCTGCTCGGGGAGCAGAGGAGCCCTGCTCACGCCAGCCTGGCTCTGCCTGCATGACCGAGGAGCGGGAAAGACAGCGGTAAATCCTGGGCAAGGAGGGACGGTGCAGGATCCCCAAGGATCCAAACACCCCCTGTCCTGGTGCATTCATGGGTGCCCAACGCAAGGCTGCCCGCGCTGCGGCTGCTCCGAAACGTGCGGAGCTTCTCCCGTTGACATTGCCGCTAACCTTGACGTCTCCAGCTGAACGTGGCGCAAATTAACGCAGAAGCGAGGGGAAATTGGGTAATAACACGATTCGCCCCGTTCTCAATTACCCTGCCGCAGCGTTTTTATTGGAGCCATTAGGAAGGTTAATTTTTTAATCCTGGATGCGTTTGGGGTTTTGCTGGCGAACGGAGCGACTCCAAATAACGCAGCCCGACTGGGCAATACCTCCCCCAGGTTAAGGTTTAATTTGGATTTACAGGGCCCCAAATAGCCTCTGAAGGGGAACATTAAAGCTCTTGTAGAAATACCTGCATTATTAAAGAAATGATGAACAGCAGAGTGCGGATTACTCTGTGGTCCTTACACACTTGTTTACTACAGCAGTACATCTATTTTTTCACTTTGCGTTGCCCAGAAAGGAGAACTGCACGAAATCCAAATTGCTGCCCAGAAAGACAGAAAGAAAAAGAAATATTTTTCCTTAAATGTAAGAGGGGATCGTTCAAATCCCCATACAAAAATGTAGGGTCCCTCCGCCTCAGTATCCAGACCGTGTAACTCCGCAGCAAGCCAGGAACGTTTCCTTTAGAGTTAATTTTACAAGAAATTACTCCCACCTTGAAGCCCAGCCTTCCTTGGGAAACACTAGGGCTAACCTGGAGGTCATTAAATAAATAACAGAGATTTTTCTTGGCATTTTAGATATTGCGGCTCCTCTGAGGCTCTGCCACTAATAACAGGGAATTTGCTCTTTCTGCTTGCCGCAACTCCATGGAAGTTTTATAAAGATACCTAAAACTGCTTAAGATCCCCAATTCTCCGCAGAATTGCATTCCACATTATTTTCATTCCCGTGCACACGCACATGTGCATCAGCATGCATACGTCCCTCTACAAATGTGCCATTCCCTAACTGCAAAACGCCATTTAGTGCCCCCTTCCCGGCCCAGCTCAAAGAGCATCGCTTTTTAGAAACCGCCGGGTGCTCAGCAGCAGATTCTGCATCTCACCTGCAAAGACACCCTGGGTGGCAGCCGCTGGACACGGCTTTCCACGGCTGGACACCTCTTAGCTCAGCCTTGGGAATAAACAGGCAGGAAATCCCGAGGCAGGAGGCTTCCTATCGCCCTCACCTGCCCGTAACAGCTGCAGGGGCTAAACATTTCTCTCCATCACACACCCCGTGTGGGCACTGAGCTAGAAATACCGTATATATGCATATTTATATATATATGCATATAATACACACACAATATGGCTCATTGCAAAGTGAGCCAGAGAAAAAGCTGAATAATGCCAATAAAGTCACAGGCAAGGGGCCTGTTTTTGGAGGGTCCCTCCAGCTCTGGGTTTGGGGATTTATTCCCCAAATTGATCCCGTGGTCAAGCATGAGGCTTGGAAATAGGTGCACGCTGGGGCTCCAAGCTCCCATGGGCAACAGATGCAGAGCTGACACTTGAGGGCATAATGCTCCCCAGTTCAAGGGAAATATGGTTGGGAAAATATCTAATTTGCTTAAGGAAAAATAATAAAAAAAAGCAATCTGCTATGATGAATGAGAGACTTTTTCCCCCCTCTTTTTAAAGCACATTCACAAATCTCAGCGCAGCTTTTCCTCCTCCAAGAGCTCTCCCCTCCAGGCAGACCGAAAGAATTAAACGTTCCTTTGAATTCTCTGCCAACAATAAAGCATCTAATTGCCCAGCAAAAGCAGACAGAGACTTCTGAGCTGAAGGCAAACAAACGTCTCCAGCGAGATACCTGACAGGCTCTACCTCCCGCAGACGGAGCAGCATCGGCCGCGTCGCGGCACCGCTGCAGCGCGAAGGAGACGGGGACCCAGGACCGACCGAGCCAGAGCAAGGCGAGCAGCTCCCACAGCCCAGCACGATGCTCAGGTTGGGTCTGCAGAGTCCCCAGCTGGACATCTCAGGACATGAGGTGACTTGGTTGAATTTCCAAGGCAATTACGGCGTAGCACGTTGAAGTGCACCTCCTACACACACACGGGCTTTAGCGTTCCCTGCACCTATAATGCCTCACTTGCTGCATTCCAAGGGCACCACGCTTGGAGGAAGAGGCAAAACCTTCCCAAACAACGAACATCAGATCTGTTTCCTTACCATTCTTCTGTGTTCCCTACCCTTTTCTATAATAACGCTCCCTATGAGCTCTCCCATGGGAATGCTCCTCTCCCAAGGGCTGAGGCAATTACAAAGCTGTTCTGCAGGCAACGCACCCGAGTGAAACACCAATGGGCAGTCAAAGGCAGCTTTTCCCTCAAAAGCATCTATTTTCCAATGCACTTTAATTTTTTTACCGTATTACCCTCAGGGAAGTATGTACTGGGAGTCTCGCGCTCTGCTAGCAAATAATTATGAACCAAATTAAGTTGGAGAGTATTAAAAATGCAAAAATAAATGACATAAATCACAGTTCTACGTTGACCTGACAGGTAACATGCATCTTTGGGTGTCTGATCCATGGAGTTCTATGCAGACGGAACCAAAGTCATGCAACACTGGAAATAAATGGAAATAAATATCTACACTTAGAAATGTGGTTGGCAAACTGAGAAATCTGTTTCTAAATGACAAAATCCCAAGCTCAATGGAAGAAGATTTTATTTTTTTTTTTAGTTTTTCTTCCCCATGGTTGTAAAGACCATCCTTTTTCAGGGGAGAAGATGAAGGCTGCAAGGTCTTCATCAAGCACAAAAAAAGGGTTTGGCAACGTCAACACACTGTAGTGAAAGCTCAAAGTATAGATAAAAACACTGGGGGTCATCAGATTAAAAAAAGAAAGAGTTAAAAATGTAAGGAAGAAACAACATTTTTGTAATAGCAAGACCCATCAGACGGACAGCCAGTTATCAAGCACAAAATCAGCACCGCGCAAACACCCAGCAACTTGCTCCGATCTATGCTCAGAAAGAGCACAAAAACGTCCTCAGAGTGATAAAAAGATGCTTGTTGTGCCATCAGATACTAGGAAAGATACAACGGCAAATATCCAAGGTAAATATTTTTCATTCTGCAGGATTAGGTATCTTACATCAAAGAGTATGAAACGAAAATAAAAATAACCCAGCTTACAAACTCCTTGCTGGCTTTTTAAGACGATCTGGGGCGCCGGCGCGCTGCTACTGGCAGCCCTTAAAGGAATGAGGGCTGTAAAAGCAGCACGGAGCCCCCAGCGCGCACAGTAAAAGGGGAACGAGCTGGTGCCTGTCACAAAGCAACGGCAACGGGGAGATCCCTGGGCCGATCCCGGGGGTTCCGCGAGCGCCTCGTCCGCCTGCTCATCGGCCATCTGGAAAAACAACGCTCACAGCGGAACAAATCTGCAGCCTGGGCAAAAAAAAACGATGAAATGTGGTGCTAAAGGGAGCGCTGCTGGAAGGGGCAGGCACATGGTGGTCTCTACGCTTCAAGAAGAGCGTCGGAAACTTGGAAAGGGCTTGCAAAATTGCTGGAGAACCAACACGAGGCCAGGAAAACATCAGCGAGGCTCAAAGCAGGTTACGTGGGTTACCCAGTCCCAAAGAACTGGGCAGTTCCACGCAGGGAAGATGCTTTGGGTAAGAATGTCCTCTTTAAGGCAGAAGGAAAAGGCCAAATGAGCTGCAACGGCTGCAAGCTGAAGCCAGATGAACTCACACTGGAAATAAGAGGCACATTTTGCACGGCGCCCGTAATTTACCACAGAAGAGTTAGGTATTTGATGCAAGCCCTATCAGCTCAAGCCGCTTCATCACGACGGAGTGTTTTTCTCTATAAAGACTTGGAAGTGGGAAAAAAATAAATAGGAAGAAAGAGGGACATTTGGCAGCTTGCTGCATTTATTATCTTGCAGAACCAAGAAACCCCTTCCCTAAAGCGGTCGCCTTTTCCTTTTACCTCCAAGACTGTTGCCCAATAGACTATTAAAAAACTGCAGAGCTCGATGTAAGGCACAAAGCCAAGAAAAGCCTGAGCTACCTTCCAGCAGCGACTGCCACGTAAACTCCTTGCTTTCCTCAGCCCCAATATTTAGGTTTCGACAGCAGATATCTACTTGTGGCTCTTTAGCTTGCTTATATTCCCACCGTGTTTTGCAATTTGAAATACTGACTCCTAATCCTACATATTTCCTCCTATTACTTAAGTTCATCTTCATATTAAAAATAAATGGATTTAAAAGGCAGGCAGCTATATATATATATTTATATATATAAGCACTGCTTGAGAGACATACTTCATGTTTAAATAGCAGCAATCAATAAACACAGTATATAAGCTAAACAAATTTCTATTATGAATCCTTAATGGAGGCACAGTTTGGCCATTTTTATTAGTAATATGTTATTGATTTACAGAATACATTACCACCTCAGGCACGGGGACTTGCTGGAGCCCTTGGATGCTGCATGCAGTGCGAGACCAAACGGGAGGCCCAAGTCGATAACCCATTTGCCACCAGCGAAGCCCCTCTGCAGCGCGGGGTGTTTTAATGCGGGGAGCGCGTTCCCTTGCCTTGCAGTGGTATTTCCAAGCCAACGTTTCATTAATGCTGAATTACCCGTCGGGCCCCTGTGCTCGTCTTTGCCTTGTCGTTGTGGCTGATGGATTCCTGCACGAGACTGTGAAGAAGGGAAGGAAGCAGCTCCCGGGGTTGCCAGCGGGAATCCATGTGCATTGAGAGACAGAGGGGAAAGTGCTCCGTGCGGAGCGGGCACCTGGGCTTCTCGCCGCGTCCTCCTTCGAACTGCTGCATGCGCTGAGCAAGAAAAATATTTATCACAAAAGAGCTTTGCCCCCTTTTGCAGAGGGAGATGCAATGGCCGGCCCCAAGAACACGCCTGAGAAAATAACAGCCGCCAAAAAGCAGAAGTCACCGCAATTGCTTCGGCCTCCCTGCACACAGAAGTGAGGCGAGGTGAAGCGAGCAAGTTTAATGCACCCAACTGCCTGAAATTAAGCAAATATAGGCCAGCTCCAAAGCTGCAGAGCAGCCCCAAAGCAGAGGGTGAAGGGGGTCCTGCTATCAGCAGGACCATGGGAGTGGTGCCCGGCCAACTTCCAGGCCGGAGGCTTTGCATTTTGCCATAGAGATATTTTTTTCATGGAATTTGGGGACATTTCGGGACATTACCCTGCATATGCAGGTTGGACTAGACCATCTCCAAAGGTCCCTTCCCACCTTAACGATTCTGCAGTTCCAGGATTCTGTGTTACTTGTTCAGATTCACACTTGGCACAACAGTTTAAGACAATTCAAGGCACACCAAAACTGGAAATATTCAAAAAGCCACCCCAAACCTCTCAACTTTAAACACACAGCCAACATTATACGATGGAAATGCGTTCCAAACAGAACCAACGTCTTGCAAGTTCATTTTTCTGTTTATCTAAACGCGATGTATGCAGCTAAATAAAACAAGTAAACGTGACCGAGAGGAAACGTATCCTATGTGGTCCAAGTGAAAAGCTTCAGCTCGATCAGCATTTGCACGAGGTGCAAGGCTCGTTTTATGTCTCCTCCTGGCAAGAGTCCTGCTCCCAGCGGGAAGCTGGACCGCAGTGGTCCCTTCCCACCAGTTTTGTGATGTGGGTCTGCTGGGGTCTCAGGGCACCACCGTGTCCCACGCTTGGTTCCTGTACACCATCTCCCCAAAGCGAGCAGCTCCTTCAGGAAAAGCAAAGGTGAAGAGGCAAGCGCAGCCCGTGCTCGCAGGCTGCCTCTCTCGCCTCTCCCAGCCCTCCTCCTTGTTCCGGGGAGGTTGCTATGGAGATTCCCTCAAAAGCAAAGGAAAACAGGTATGAAAACACACCAGGCACCGAGAAGGGCATGGAAAAGGAAACAAACACAACAGCAAAACATCCTCTGCATTAATGAACTTCCCACCAAAGAGGCGCCTGCTGAAGAGAGGTTCCTGCTCTGCAGACACCCTCCTGGGCCCTGTGCAGCCCTGCGGACCTGCACCACAGCAAAGAGTGCTGCAGAAGGCAGCAGGATTTGCCAGGTATGTGTGTGCTCGTGCCAAAGGAGCCAGGCAGGTGAGCCAGAAATGCTGCAGGATGCACATTACCTGCGTGGCATAAGAAAGATTGCCACAGGCCTTCAGGGAGAAATGAGGGGCAGAGACTCCTCTCGGCTTTGGGCTCCACTTTTTGAGGCTTTAGCTGAGCTTGAAATCCTCACGGAGATCACGGAGAAGCAAGCTGGTAAGATGAATTCTGCAGTGAGCATCTCGCCGCATAAAGAAGGCACCACCAACACGACCCTCACGTGAGGCTGCCTATGCCACAAGCCCTTGCTGGTTAGGACTTGCTTGGACTGTCAACTATCTGGTTTTGATCTGTGTGACTGTATATTTCACGAAGATATGAGCTGGATGGTTCATAGCTCTGCGTGGTTCTCTCTTTTTCGTGATTTGCTTTGCCTCCAGGCTTAGAGATATACAAAATTCAAGAGATGAAGCGACGTCAGCAGTTGAGGAGAAGGTCTCATGACCTTTCCCATCCCTTAAGAGTAGCTGAGAATGCCTTAAGTGACCCACACTGGCTTGCAACGCTCTCACAACTCTCCATGCAGCCCTGGAACCAAAACAAACCGCTAGGGAGAGAGAGGACCCAAGGGCAAAGCAAGTAAAAGAGAGCGCATAATAAATAATAACAATAAACCCAACAACTTGGACAAAAGTCAGCACCAAATTAGAGCATCAGCGCCGTTCTAAGCAGTAGTCAGAGCTGCTAAGGGATCCTGCAGTCACCTACTACCAACATACCAGCAAGACAGAAAACAGATCACAAAACAGCCCCGTGCAACCACACGGCTCCCCGTTACGCCTGATTTTAACCGCTTAAAATAGGCGCCAGCCCCGACGCTTGCTCAGTTGTTTCCCATTTCTTATTATCCTCGCTCCCTGCGAGCGCACGAGGCAGCAGAGAGGCACCGGCACCGCAGCCTGGAGGCGAGGGCAGTGCTGGCCCAGGCTGTTTTACTCGCTGGGTAGGCAGCTCCCTCTGCCCCGAGCGCACATCACGCGCAGTGATGTATTTTCTGCACATGGCATGGGCTGATCTTGTGAACTCACTGCCACGGTGATGATGATGGTGATGGAGACACCAGAGAAGTGCTGGAGAAGAACCAGACAAATCCATGTCGCACGGATCCACCAGCAAGTGCTCCAGGACAGCCCAGACGTCATCTCTGGATTGGAAGGCTCCCAGCAGATCCTTGGGAAGGAGGACTGCCCGCCGCGAGCACGGACACGGCTACGCTCTTCCTCTCGCGATGCTCTGATTTACCCCTCCCCAAGCCCCTGATGTCACCGGCTCACGGAGACCAGGCTGGGTGAGCAGGTCTGCAGCTCGACCCAGCACTGCTCTCCCTGGGGAAGCCTGGGACCCTTGGAAGAAGAGAATGCATCAAGCAGGAGGAGGCTGGAAAATGCCGTAACCGCTCAGAAGCAAAAAACAGAGCGATTGTGAGGGAGATGGGGGAGAGAGAGATGTGATGAACCTCAGTAATGTTGTACCCAGTGATGGCACAGGGAAGACCTAAGCAGCAGGCCTGTCCCTCGTCTCCCCTCCACTCTCTTGAAGAGGAGAGTCACGAAGAGGGTGGTTATTTCCCTGGGAAAGGACCACGGAAGCCTCCGATGGCCTCTGCACTAGGAGGTGCCTATTCGCCTTGTGCCTGCCATCGACCCCCAACTTCGGGGGAAAGAAAGAGCTTTTGCAGCTTCATGTCAGTTTGGAAAGAAATAAGAGCCAAGTGGAAAAATAACCCCCCTTAGCGCAGGAAAAGCAGTAGCTCGAGCTTAGTCCACGCTTGAAACCAAAAAGACACAAGTGACACCCGCACACAAGAACCAGCAAAGCCCAAAACACGTCCAAGCCCCAGGAGATGCCACCGCAACAGAAGAGTCACCCCAGGGAGGAGTCCGACCCTGCTTCTCCTCCCAGGCACCTGCAGAACATCCCCTGCTCCCGGGATGCTGCAAACCACCCCCTAAAGCCCTTCCTCCCAGGGATCCCTCCTGGGATTGTTCCTTTACACAATTGTTCAAGTGTTTCTGTATACGCACCTGCATGCATATTATAATAGATGTAAATAAACTACACTGCAAATAAAGAAACGGAGAGAAAAACACAGCGACAGCCTGCACAGACCCAATCACCAGGCCCTTTCCAGCATTTTGGAAAATTCTTCAAGCCGTTGGTGGCTCCTGCTTAGGCTGGGTAATGCCGACAAGTTAGAGGAAACCGCAAGAGCTACAATTTTATCCGGGCGCACCTGCTTTTTCGGCTTTACTGACACACACGTGGATTAAGCAGGCACGCCTGTCAGGCTGATGTTGCTGAGAATTGCCTGACAAAACTGGTTCTTTCATCAGAAAATGATTATCTGTCACAGCTAAATCTGTTCGGGGGAAGAGGGGAAGTTTTGACAAATATTTTTTTTTTTTTTTTTTTTTTTTTTTTGAGGGAAAAAAAAAACGCTCATAAAAAGTTTCAAATTGTCAAAGGGTCCCACTTGAACATCTCCTAAATGAAAAGATTAAGTTTGAAATGTCTTTTCATTCCCAAACTTGTATTAACATTTTTTGTTGTTCAGGTTAAAAAAAGGTGCTGAGATTATGAAATTAGAACGCAAGGCTTTCACATACCTTCCATCCAGCTTGTGAACTGACATGCTCCCGTGCTCTTCTCCCCACTAGCACATTATCCTTGATTAAATTTAGGAGACTGAACACAGCAGTCGGGCTGCAAAAATGTTCCTTTCTTTCCCCGCTCAAAGGTTTGGCCACCTCACAGGAAAACGGGGCCTGAAATGTGAAAAATCAGCCCAAAACACGTCTTTTTCTTTTCTTTTTTTTTCTAGTTTTCATTATAAGCAATAGGAGTTCTTCAGGCAAATTAAACCGCAGCGGCTCCCGTTCAATTCGATGCATTTTGTGGAGCTGCACAAGTGTAATCAATTATCCACGTAAAAGGCATTCAGCAAAGCGTGTCTTCTGCAGCACGGCCAGGGAAGAAGAGCCAGCTCGGCGCTCCGCTTTGCCAGCACAATCCCTTCGGTTTTCCTCCTTTTAATCCAGCAACACTCCCCGCTCCCGAGCAGGAAGGTGACATTACAGCACAGCAGCTCCAAGCGGGTGCCCAGGGATTGGGTTTTTGCTGAGGAGCCCTCCCCGGGCAGAGGGAGTCTCCATCTGTATGGATGCATCTAGCAGCTCGGGGCAGAAGGCAGCGACCGAGATCGGCCCTTCTGCCTGCGAATTCCGAGCTCCGCTCCCGCGGCTCCTGCTTTACCGAGTTATTTACTAAGTACATTAACACAAAGATTTATTTTTAATTAAAAAGAGAGCGAGGAGATCTAAGCACACGGTTAATATTGCCAACGCCTTCCACGACTTCGTTAAAAAATAAATTTTAAGATTCACCTTTAGTAGCTATTGTAATAGAGCCATTTTTCATGGACTCAGTGAAATTCTCTTCCCCTTGCTTTTACGAGCAGGTTGAAATGTAAAAACTGGTTCCATTTTCCTATGGGATAGGCACCTTCCAGCAAGGAAGGAAGCAAAAACAACAGAATTATTTAACCACCGCATAAGGCAACGTCGCAAGGAAAATTTGCCCGGGGCAACAGCTTTCTCTTTGCATACAGCTTTGCACGGGCCACGTCTTCCTTAGAAAAAATAAATAAATCCCTTTAGCAGCGTCATCTTAAGGGACCTGCGGGTTTGAATCGTCACTGCTAACGAGGCTAAGAGGGAGCGTCTAAACCAAGCTGTGTTTCGAGTCACTCTAAGAAGACACCAAAAAGGTTCCACTCCCTCTTCGACTTGAGCGTGCATTATGCTAAAGCGCTAATGAGAGCAAATGAGAGCAACCGAAACCCGTCTCCAGCTCATTCTCGTAATTTGCAGCAGAACATTTTCCTAATTAATAACACACTTGCAGAGGCACCCGTGTTGACAAATACAGGCACTGCCTTTCCGGGCCTCTCCGGCATCTCCCTCCAGCGCTGCCGTACGTGCCGAGACACCAGGTTAGCACAAGAACTTGCATCTCCCCTACAGGCTGCTGCTGGCGCCGTCATTTCCCAAAGTTTGGGAACAAAACAAGGGGGAAAACGAGCCCGAGCTTATCACGAGAGAAGCAGCCATCCTGGAGATGCTCACAGACGCATCTTCTAGGTGACCTTGCCTGAGATGAGGCTTGGAGCAGATTTTCGCAAGTAGATACAAGAACTAAGTCACCACGAGTCTTCAAAATGTTCCTCGCTACCTTGACAAGCCACACACTTATTTCTTTAAACTTTTTTAAACAAAAAATGAAATCCTTAGGTAATCCTCCCATCCTACAAAGTGACTGCCATAAGAAAAAAAAACATTATCAACAGGCATGGCACAAAATACCCCAAGATACAGGTTGATGATGACAGGTTGATGATGACAGCTCGTGTGATGCAGGAGATAACTTTTTTTTTTTTTTTTTTTTTTTTTTTTGCCAAGCACATGGGAACGTTTTTCATTTCAACAGTCTAGTCACCAAAAAGGCAGTTCTGGTGTCAAAAATCTTCTGCGAGTTTATGAGGAAGCAATCTAGCAAAGTGTTAGACGGAAACATTACTAGGGGGAAAAAAAAGGATAAAGAAATATTTCTTTTGGAATCATGAAAAAACATGGTTTAACTCACGCTGCTTGTGTTCAAGAAGTTAAAAGTTTTATCTTCATTAGGAAACTGATTTTCCCCCTCAGTATGGTTTAAAAAAAAAAAGAAAAAATAATAATTTTCTTGTCATGTTGCTCCAGTTTCTGGCCTAGCCAAGGAGGAAAAAAGAAATTCCTCTGGGACTGCGGTTTTCTCTAACCACGGAGGGCCAAGGAAGCAGGAGAGGCTTCAAGCAGCCCTCAGAGAGCTGCAGAGCTTTCACACAAGCTCAGCCCGACCGAGTGGCCACCAAAGCGCAGCCAACAGCCGCTTCGGATGGGGGCAATCAGCCTGCAGAAATGTCAAACCTCAAAATAGGAAATCTCTCCTTTTTTTTTTTTTTTTAAACGAGGATCGTGACTCAAACAAATTCCTCCCTCTGAGAAAGTTTCCAGAACTTTTATAAGTTTTTTAACGTCAAGAGTTTCTCCAAAGCTCTTTTTCCTTTACGTCGTCACAGGGAATCCGGGCGCCTCCATGGATTCTGATGTCCTCAGAGCCTGCTCGCCAGCATTGCCCCTGGTCCAAAGGGCAGAGTTAGACCTGCATTAAAGTGATGCAAAATAAGAGCAGCACTGGGCATAACTACTCATAGGGATCTCCATAGGGTACGCAGCAAGGTGCACGGACACGTTGTACGTGTGTGCAATCCGTGGGACTCCAATTCCGACCTGAAAAGCAGGCGGAATGCCCTCCAAGAACATTATTCTGTTTTCCAGGATTTTATGGAGTGTTGCCAATTAGTCTGTGCAAATTTCCACACGATCTCCCGAACAGAAAATGAGATTTCTTTGTCTGAAAAAATACTTTGTCTAAGCATATTATTGTATTTCAAAAAACAAAAAAATTAAAGAGCCTGGGAGGAATTAATTTTTGCAAAACACAAGAACCAAAGTATCAGTTTACTGCTAATTCGCCGGGCTGCAAACTCTCGCTCAAATGCAAATAAACTTTGCGTCCTTCAGGTCAGGTAAAGGCAAACAGTCTTTACAAGCTACTACCCATAAAGAGCATCTGTCAAATTTGCAATCCAGAGATGAAAAGCATTTGAAAGTTAAATCTGAAACCCCAGACTGAAACAACACGGAGCTTTAATTTAAACACATTACACGGCACGGTTATTATTGAGTTCTTCACTCTGTGGGTAATTTAAGTGCCAGTCGGATATTCTGTTTGAACAAAGAGGTGTCAAATTAAGGAAACCGGTGTCAAGCCCAGAAACTTTGCTCAAACGAAGCCTTAATGCCTAAGCGCACCTGCTTGGGTTTCATTTCGAGAGCAACGACATGAAATTCTGACGGCGCCGTGGCATTTGCCTTTCTATATATGTATATTCATATATATGACATCTGCTCGATCCTGCCCCAAGCGTTTCCCATCTCTCCTGGATTCACCACCCAAAAGGAGGTGGTGGTGCCTGGGCAGGTCCAAGGAGGCATCACGAGAATGAAGCAACGCGTTTCCCTGCTCTCATTCCTCTCCTTTTAGCTCAGACTCCCAACACCCCCAGCGTCTAAAGACGAGGAAACGGGTGCCAGGCAACCCTGAGAAGTTTGGGCTTTCATTTCATTTTCTGTCCTCCAACTCGCAAGGCTTTAAATGTAGCTACTTATTAGGACACGAAACAGGAGCATCATCCCAGCTGCGGGAGGGTGCGCATCCCTAAAAGACGCCTTATGGTTGCACTGTGAAGGACTAGGGGAAAAAAACATATATATTTATAGGTATATATGTATGTACCAAGTGTGTACCCTTTCAAATCCTGGCTCTGCACCGTTTCTGCTCCTCCCTCTTCTCATGCCATGTATTTATCTATGCCACTCTGCAGTTTGGGCAGCAAACGAGGCATTTTGCAGAATGACTAATAGAAGAAATGAAAAAAAAACATCCAGCGAGAGCTCACAAAATGCCTGCTCCACTCAGGCATTCTGCAAAATGACCTTAGAGCCACTTCAGTGCATGACTGCCCATGCCGGGAACGGCACAAAATGTCACAGTCCGGCATGCCGGGGATCATTAACTTCAAGAGGACGCACAAGAAGATTATTCTGATGGGCTCGTTTGTAAAATATCAAGCAGGGATTATTTTAAATATTTACACGTAAGCCCAAACTACGGCAATGAGAGGCACTGCTCGCAACTGAGACCATTGTGGCTTTTCTTTGGGCCACTCTAATGTTCGTGGAAGCCAAATATTCACCAGCCCTGAAGGAGCTGTGGCCACATCGATGTCCCACATTAAGATCCAGGCTTGGTGCAGGAACAAGTTCGACATCCCTCCTGAATCCCCAGAGGAAAACCAACGTGGGGCACTGCCCCGGACCCCTGGCATCTAGATGAACGTACTGGCTACGTGGGGGCTCTTTCACCATTTCATTAGAGCTTCTCACTGGGAAGAAGCTTTCTTATTGATCCCGGAAAGCCCTTGGGAACCTCAGTGTCATGTATGGAATGGAAAATGTAAAGGGTTTGAGGTTGCTGGAAAGGGAGAGGAATAAAGCTTTAAAAGGAACCATTCCATGGCCCTGAGCACCCTGAGCAGCCGGGAGACCTACCCAGGACAAGTGAATCTCCCCTTTCCAAAAGGGGTTTCTCAACTCCCAGACCACAGTCCAAATGAAACTGAGACATCTCTTTCCTCCAGAGAAGCATTCCAAGTTCTGGAGAACAACCTTTTTGTACTTTATTTTAATAAAAAGCCCTCACAGCCCTTCTGCTTGTGCTCCCCAGCATCTCCCAGGTTAAAAAAGGCATAAACACACCTAAAAGCCTACGGAGTTCAGGATTCACCAAGACCCAAGTGACTCACTCCTCTCTGATGCAAGGTCTATGCTACACTTCGACGCTCTGTTTAAAAACAGTGAATTTCTATCAGAAAAAGTCATCACACAAACATTTATATTCGTTCATACTTCCCATGCTGGCTGGGACAGCGAAACCACCCCAATGTGGGGTCATTCCGAGCTGCTCTGGTCATGCTGTCACTCTTAACTAGTTTCGGCTTGGGTCCTGCTTAGTTCTGTACCCGTGGGTGGCTCTCCCCGCAGTCCCCTGCCCCGAGGAAATCAGGGCAATAATCATTAACCCACCCTGCGCACCATGGGGAGAGGAAAGCTGCCACCCATTAACGAGCTCAGAGGCAGGAGAATATAAAAATAACTCTGTTTTTTTCCCAGGCAGGACCCCCTCCTTCCTAGTGAGTAAACTGCTCACTGCTTTACCTGTTAACACACTGTTTAATTACGCCGATTTATAGAACACCCACCGAGAAGAGGCGAGAGCACCTTGCTGAGGAGCCCTTTCCTTTGCACCCCAATTCATAGACTTGGTTGAATTCTTCATTCTAGTTTCCAAGTCAGCAAGGAGTTCTGCTTCAAGATAACCTCTGTAGCCAAAGAGTGATACGAGCAGACAGGCTGTGCTCCACGAATAGGTATGCTCCCCCTGTTATGCACAATTTGTTTTTTTCACTTTTTTTGCAGCAGATTCTCCTTCAGGGCTTTGCCACGGACACCGTGTCGGGCAGCGTGTTAAGAACAGTGGCCCACGTGCAGGCAATCAGCCTATTTGTAAACATGTTTTTACCGACCTGTAGTACCCGACGCCCCGTGAGGCTCATCTTGCAATTAGCCGCCAGCAAGGGCTTTGCCAAGCTCTGCTCTGAGCACTTAGGGACCAGCCTGGAGAAGAGGCGCTCCCGAAGCCTCCACCACCTCTGATATCCAGTAACCAACACCCTGCGTTTGTGTTTCCCTAGGGGCTACAACCAAGACGTCCCCAGCGGGGAGGACTTGTGCTAGAGCAGACGCTAGCTGAGCTCCCGGTCGCGGCCCGGCTGCGATATCTCCCCCTTGCCGGGGCAGCAGCTCCGAAAGCTGGAAGAAAAACACGCCAAGCAGGAGCAGCAGAAGCCCTTCCCGTGTCCCGCTCGTGTCCCCTTCCGACGTGGCACTCACCACGGGCTAACGGTGTCAGGAGCATGGTGAGGAAGAGCAGCTGTGATGACCACATGACTGGGAAGGAGGCCTCGGAAGCGTCCCGGCAAACAGGAGGTCAGCCGCAGCGGCGCGAGCGTTGCTCTCCGCTTCACATCCGAAAGGAGAGGGGAGGGAAAAAAAGCCAACCAAAAAAAAAAAAAGAAGAATAATAATAGTAAAAAAATCCCACAGCCAGTATCCAGAATGAGACCTGCAAGAGAAAGAAGGGAAAAAAAAAGCAGTCAGTGACAAGCTGAGATTGGAGTTACTGTGGATTTCTTGCTGTCTATCCCCTTCTTGCCCTTCAAGGAGTCGCTGTGTGCAGGAGGAATTAAAGCCTCTCCCTGTGCAGAGAGCCAGTGGGTGTCCCTGATACTCCCCGTTCCTCCCCAAAGATTGGGCTGGAATCAGCAGGTTGGAACCCCATGGTCCAGGGAGTCCATGTGGGTGACCAGAAGCAACAAGAAGCGACTTGTCACCGACTTCTAGCTGCCAGAGTATCCAAAATAATGTCCCCATCCATCCCACGCACTTACGGGAAGGCCCAGGGAAATCAGCTCCTCGGCTCGCAGAGAAACACTGACTCATTTACGGACAAAAAGGACTGCTGCTTCCCATCATTTCAATCCCGCAGGAAGGGGCTACACAGTCACAGTGACTCCAACTCATCGGCGGGCGAAAAAAAGTTGTGCCAACTTTGGTCCTCAGTGCGAGCCAAGCGGCTCCGTGCAAAGTCCCGCAGCCACCAAGTGCCCCTGTCTCGCTGCCCGCATCAAATCGCGGGCACCAATATCCCAAGCACCCAAAGCTCCAGCCTCTCTGGAACACCCACAGCAGGGATGAGAGCCGCGTTGCTCGAGGGCCGGCTCGGGAGGAGGCCGACGGCTGCGCGCTCCCCTCGGAAAGCCATCGCGCTTCCATGCCCGAAGGCGCTAGCCTGGAGTAATTCCGTTCCGATGGAGAAACCCCTTCGCGGCCAGCGCTCGAGTGGGGCTGCCAGCAGGAACGATTCCACCGCGAGACCCGCAGGAGGTGGCGGTTCCTCCGAATAACGAAACCCGAGCTCTCTTCTTAGGCTAATTTCTCCTTATAGAGCAGAAGAGGGAAAAAAAAAAGCTAAAAGCAGGACTCAAATGCCACTCGGAGGCTCGGGAAGGAGGTGGTAAATAAACATAATGCGGCATATTTGTTTGATTTTAAATTTGCGTGGCTTTTAATCAAAACTCCTGCTTTTTCCTTCTGCTCTGGGAATGATTCACGGGGCTGAGCGCTGGGGTTTGGCTCTCAAAACACTTATTTGTGCCGCGATCCCTCTGCGACAAGTAACACGCGGCTGGCGCGTGCAAGGGAAACGGATACATGTTATAATTATCCACTATAATCCATTATATTTATGGATACAATTCCATAGGTACAGATCCAGGAGTCAGCTTTACACTGAGAAACAGGTAGCTCCAAGGAGGAAATTAGCTGAATATTTCTCCCCCAAAAATCCCTAGGGGATTAAACAGTCCTTCGTCAAGCAAAGTATTAAGGGCAAAGTTTTGCAGCTATGAAATCACAGCAAAAAAATAAAAATGCATTTTGGAGGGAACTTTTGGAGAAATGGATTTCCTCAGGTTTGAGCTCCTCTCCGGACAGGTAACACAAGTAGCAATAACAGAGGGAAAGGGCAGCGCTTACCCGGGCAGCTGCACTGAACCAAGCTGCAACCCATTTTGTATATGCAAAAAATGGGTCTTTTCCCAAATGGAGAGGATGAGGGATTATTTGTTTTGCACTATGAAAATGCAATAATGTGATTTCCTTCACTTTTGGGGGACGATTAGGAAATCAGCAAGTGATATAAGCGAGGTTAATTGCTTTTCCCATTTGAAAAACCACCGCTGTTAAGGAAAGAGTAAGAGTAAAAAGAGATTATCCATACGCACAGCACTGCGTGCCCACCCAGACACACCATCAAAACGAATTAAAAAAGAAAAAAAAAAACACGCTGGCAAATGAGATTAATGGCAAAAGCCAGGTGAATAACACATTTTAGAAGAAAGTTATCAAGGAAAAAAAAAAAGTTAAATTTAATTGTCTTCCAGATCTGTTATGATGTAATAAATGTCTATTAATGTTTCGCAGCAAATTGGGTTTTAATGATCATGGCTATTTTTGGCTGGTGGGTGACACGCAGGCTACGGCTAAAGCAGATTGATGTCCTGCACTAGGGTGGTTCTCGCGGGCGGCTCTCCTTGACTTAACCTCTTCACACCCCGCAGGATATTTAATATAATTTCATTTCTAATAGACTGCAAGCCAATAGGATCCCATTGGCAGCACGTGATGTTTCCAACGAGAAATAAAATCAATGAGGTTTACGCTACGGATAAGTGCAAGCGATTACTTAAGTGCAAGTGGCTCGGAAAATATGAGGAGGGTTGTATTAGTCGAGCAAATGATGCACATTAAGCAACCGCCTTGAGAGGGGCCAAGATCTCCGGAAGACTCCTGACCTTGCTGTGTCGAGGAAATCTCGTCTAGAGTTTGGTCTCTCAAATAAAGGCCATTAATAGGGAGCAATTTCGCCTCCCTTTTCAGTGCAAGAGAGGAACCTTAAATATTCACATGCACAAGGCCAAACTCCACTCTTTTCAGTCTTCCATTTTTTGGAGCAAAAAGTGTAACTTTATTATTGCAGTCATTTTATGCCCAGATGCAGTTGCTATTTGCAGTGCACTGATAGATGACACCACTAACCCAATGTCAAGTTAATGAACGGGATTCCTTTTCCTCCCCCATTTCTTCATAGAATCATGATGGTTGGAAAGGACCTTCCCCGAAGGGAAGATGGAGACAGAAAAAGAGAAAAAAAGAAAGGTACAAGAGGAGCAGCTTTATTCCAGCAACTCCTGGAGGATAAAATGTTTGTGTAATATGGAGCACACAAATTTCTCTCTCCCTTTTGAAATGAGACAAAAGCCAGATATTTCCAGCTGAAATTACACGAGGGATCTTAACCAAACGAAACCTGCCAACCCCGCTGCAACCGCACCAGGAACCCCACGCTGAGAGTCCAGCTCCTGCGTCACCCCTTGGGCCCCTATGCGGCAGCCAGCTCATCCACTCCAACAGCAATCCTCAACTTTTCGTTTTTTTTCAAAATATCTGTCCTTAGAGGCCTCACACTTTCTTCCCGCACCAGAAAAGCGAGCAGCTCCAGTAAGCAGGTGCCCTTTTTTAAAGGGTACTATGAAATTTCCAACCAATAAAACGTTTGGGTGGGTGAAAGGCTAAAATTAATTAATTCCTTGAGCGCTTCCTTGCGGAAATTAATTGCGAGGGCAATGAGGACGCACGTGCTTCCCGGGCTGAGGAAGGGACGCAAGCTCCTGGTCCTGTTTCTGTGGCACGGAGCCGCGGGTCGGGCGTGAGCAGCCCAAGGGGAAGAGGCACCTGCTTTGGAATTGCCCCGTCCGGAGGGTGCCCACCTCGATACGCCGCAAATTAAACACATTTCCTAATGGTCTCGTTAGAGCATCGGGCACTGAGGGATTCCAGGGGAAGCTGACGGCTGTTCTTGACACACAGGGTTACATCAAGGCTCCGACGCTGATGCTTTCTCACATGGGAAAAGAGAGAAGATATTCTCTATTTTAATTCTGCTCTGTTTTAATGTCGCATTTCTACTGAAATACAAATAGGTAACGCAGCAACAGACACCCCGGCTAAATCAGACAGTGCCAAGTGCAGAGAACCCCTGCCACTCTGCACTTAAATACTTGGTTTCCTCGCTGCAACCTGCCCTGCACGCCGCAGCTCTGCAATCTGCACTCACATCAGTATTTGTGGTGCTATCGGTGCTGGAACGACCAGACTGCACTTCTGACGCCAGCTTCTCTGAGGACAAGGAGGGGACAAAATCCAACTTCAGATGGAAGGAGCACGATGGAATCTATGATTCTTGCAGCACTGAGAGTGGAAAACTCGCAGGAATTTCCCTCCCGGTTACGGTACTGCTTTTAAAGAGGGTCTCTCCTCCCTGGCTCTTTCCCTGCGCAAGGAAGTCCCAGCTCCTACAAAAATGTGTTACCAGCTTTGCAACTTGAGGCACGCAAACTTTCAGGAATAATAAATACAGATAGATCTGCCATTATCCCAGCACTGCAAATTCACATGATCTCTATATTTTCCTCAAAACAACTGAGTGATCAAATTCAGCATTTTTTTCCAAGCGAGTTTTTCTAATTATCCAGTTAGAAAATACTTTTCCTGCTATGGTTTCATTTAGCGGTATTCCATTTTTTTCCTAAGAAATTGAGGCTCTCAGAGTCAAAAAAAAAAAAAAAAAAAAAAAAAAAAAAAAAAGGAGTTTTGGCCAATACATGATTTTAAGAAAAAAAATGTCAGTTTGCTGGGTAAAAAAAAAAAGCACTGCCTGAGTGACCACTGTAGACCTAGAAAGCTCATGTGAGGCAGAACTGGAATTAAAGCTGGGCAACCAAAACCAGGGACTGAAGCAGCTAATTAATCCCTCCTTAAATCCCTGGAATCACAGCTCAGAGTTATAGAAAACAACCTTGGTGGCTACGGAGTGCTTCACAGTCACGTCCAAGTAACACAGGCGAAGAAGAAATCGGGTTGCAAAGAGGTTCGGCTACACGTGCTGTGCTGAGAGCTTAACTGTGACCAGCTTGGGTGACCGAGGCTGCACGGCTTTCACCACGCAGGGCCAAAAACGTTAGACCCAAACCTCTTCTGCTGTAACCCGTGTCACTGCGACTCCAACGAGGCAAAATTAACGACCAAAATCCCATATGCCAATAGGTAACGATGCAAATAGGTTGCATCGATGCACAGGCTTATGTGAATGTTCACCTAGTGGTTCAATATACACATACGTACTTGTATATACGGCTTTGTGTGTTTTTCCCCTCCTTTCCCATCCTATCAACTGCCTGCAGCCTCCTGGGGCTGCGTTATCTCTTGCTGAGCATCGGGCCCTGCTGCAAGCGCAGGCAATTCTGCTCTCCAAAGCCCTGCAGGGCTCGGGATGGGAAGGGCACCC
>JAWLRI010000158.1:194263-225433 GCA_034781795.1 Crypturellus tataupa
GAGCATCGGGCCCTGCTGCAAGCGCAGGCAATTCTGCTCTCCAAAGCCCTGCAGGGCTCGGGATGGGAAGGGCACCCAAGGGGGACGCCTGGGTGTCTGAACACAAGTGACCCCCTCTTCTTACAAGGGTTACTCAGAAGCACCCGCTATAATAAGATGACAAAACCCACCACAAAAGCAATTCACTTCCCAGCAGCGTTTTGCAGACAGAGCTCCCCATTTGACATCACTTGATTCAATCTGCAGTTCATTTCCTGCAGACCAGGGAGAGCACTAAATGCCCATGTGGCTCTTGGATGTAGCGAATAAATAAATAAAGCAAATCGGAAGGCTTGCTCGTTGTGAAAGTCTCCTCTCAATGTTGCGTCTGCTTTGGGGATTTGCACCCTGCTAGAAACACCCCTACCAAGAAGTAGCCATTGGCCACGTAAGCCAAGAGAGGAGGTTGAAGAGGAGCACAAGGCCAAAATCCGTCGTGCTGTTTGGAAAAGCATAGGAGTTAGAAACTTTTACCCCATCCGAGCACGGCTATAGAATGCTGTGCAATAAAAAGGATCCCTCCCCAGAAATGAGCCTTCCCCATCCAAGAGGGACCTTGGATGCACTTATTCCTTCCCCGGCATCGCTGCATCTTGGTGCTTTCCTCAGCGAACTCTTCTGAGGAGGAATCCAACTATGTGGATGGCGTCGGGATGGCTCCGCTCCCGCACGCGGGCCACCTTTGAACAGTTGCATCCCTGAAGGAAAGAGGAACTTGGGAGCAAAACAGGGGCCTTGGCAATTAGGTGCTCTCCAGGGTTTCACGTCCGCAGCGGAAGGATTCGGGGGTTTTAAACTTGCAGGTGATGATGAAACTGCCCTTAAGGTCAGAGCGGCCAGGAGCACAAACCAGCCCTAAACGGGCAAGGAGTTAGCCCAAACAGAGCCTCTTTCAACCGTTTTTATGGGCTGTGTCACCACCTCCTCCGCAGCGCACTCCACCAACGGAAAAAACACCGATGGACACGAACAAATGGGGAATTGATTCCAGGCTGCAAACACGAGACATTGACTTTATCTGGGCCATCAGAGTGTTTTAATTAGAACAATAAATTCCAACAATAAAAAAGCCCTATTTTCTGCAGAGCCAATGGCTTGTCTAGTAATTAAAGAGAGGCTGGTGATCAGCCAAAGCAAGCCTGGAAACGGGCTGCAAGTGGATGGAGCCGTCTATAAACGCAGCGTTAGGGCTGTATCTCCCCAAGTATGAGGTTCCGGCGCAGACACAAGGTGTCACATCAGGTGTTCCCCAGTGTCCCCAACACTCCACACGGGACGGGAGCGCAGAGGGGTTCACAGACCGTGACGTGCTGAGAGGGGGGCTCTTGCTCGACTCGCCCCAGTACCTCACTGTGGGAACAGCCTTCGCGAGCCAGCATGCCTTAAATTTCATTTCTCCTTCAATTTTCAGACCAAGAAACATTCTCCAGCAGGACGGAGCCTTCTCTGCTCCGTAACTCCCATTCCCTGCCGTGGGCGGTGCCGGTTTGGGTTACTCTGATCAGCAGTTATTACGCCTCTGGCCTTCGGCCTGCTGCAGCCCCTGCGCATTACTGCTCATAAAAATGCTTTATAAAAACATTATAGACTCACAAGCTATAAAAAGTAAATAGCTATAAATAACAGTGCTGCAGCTTATTTGTTGTTTTTCCAAAAAAAAAAAAAAAATCACGACAGTGCCCCATGGAAAGTCCGCTTGGGTGACTTTCCTAACTAAACCCGGCTTTAAAGGTGACTTAGGAGTGGAACCTCAGTGGGCTTGAAGGAAACCACCAGCCTGGCAGGCAAGCAGCCAGCACGAGGGACCAGGCTGCACAGCATGGCCCAAACCTGCGCTTGCTCCACATACGACCTATCGGCAGCTCCTTCCCTTCTCCCGTGGAGAGAATGCGCCCAGGCAGCAGGGATTATCGTTTGATTTCCATGATTAATTATGTCCCGATAAGCAGCTTTCGCCCCATCCCGCCTTTTGCCGGAGCAGAGCGCGCCCAGCCCTGTCCCCAGATTGTCCCATGAAATCCCTTCTCCTCGCCCGCCTCTCTAACAGGTTGAGGATGGAGTCACACGGCAGCGGGGCCTCGGCTCAGCGTGGGGACCCGCCGCCTGCTTCGGAAGTGACTCCGGAGCCGTGTGAGGATGCTGGGAAAACACCCTGCGCTCATAACAGCGCCGGGGCAAGCGCCACGCAGGGGAAACGGCCCCTCCTGCCCTGCGCAAGGGGATAAACCTTCATTTTCCTCCTCCAGCTGCAGAGCCCGGGACCGCCTGGGCCCGCCACCAAGCCCGACCGGGGAGAAACCGCCTGCGGGGACAACCACGTGGCGCTCGCAAGCAGCCTGACGTCCCCGCGGAGACGAGACGGGCGCCGCGAGCCATCTGCAAGGAGCGGGGCATCTGCAAACAAAAGGGGATTAGGAGGAGGCCTTAATCCCGCGCCTGCTGCTCATTCCTGCCGTGCCCCTCGACAAGCAGGACATTTCAATCCCGACGAGCGGCCCCAAGCTGCGAGTAAATTAAAAAGGAGACCCGCGGGATTAAGAGGTGTGTGGCGTATGGGAGGTTCCTTTTTCTATCGGCGAAGCCGCAAGGCAGCGAAACGAGGAGCACTCTGGGCAAAGGCAGCTCCGGTAGCGCCAAAACCCCAACGGGCTCAGGAAGAGGAGCAACAAGGGGGCCCCAAGGAGGTGCATGCCCAAAGATCCCTCCTCTGCTTTTAAGTCCTCCAGCTTCTTTTCACTGCATTAAACCTAAACTGCTGCTGCAAACAGCCCCTGTACAGCAGACCGAGACCTCCCACCACCAGCAGGATTTATCTTCAAAAATAAAGCCGCTTTTTAGATGAAAACGATCACAAACCAGGTGGGAAGGACCTGGGGATGAACCAAGTGGGGAACCACCTCCCTCCTTTTCCAAACGTCTTGGAAACCAACCCAAGTGCTGAGCCCAAGAAACCAACCCAAATGCTGAACTCAAGGACTGAACCAAAGTGCAGAGCCCGAGAAACCAACCCAAGTGCTCCTCAAGCCAGGCCCTCTCCAGGCACCCAAGTGGCATCATATCGAGGCTCGTGCTATCATGTCATTAGTTTAAATCCCTTTTTACCGCCGGCTCACGGATCGATGGAGCGCAAAGCATGACCACTCAGAGGAATTCACATCCGCAGCCCTGTGGTTACATCGTCCCGCTGGTCAATCGGCCTGTAGTGGCTGTTGTGTTCATGGGGGTCTACAGACGTCCTACCAAGCCAAGGGAAGTACGTGGGGAGACACCGCGAAGAAATAAGGAGCAAGAAGGGATTCAATCAGCCGAGCCCCACGGCGCGCGCTGGCACAGCACGGATTGGGCTCTGCCTCCTCCCTGCACGCCTGCTAATGAGCTCGCTGCTGAGGAGCCAACGTGAAGGCTGGAAACCACACCAGCGTTACAGGAAAAATCCCCAGTTCTAGGTCAGTGTGGCTATCTGGGACTGAGTTTGGGGCTACGTTTTGGGTTGCTTTGTTGGGTTTTGAGCGGGGCCTCCAATTTTTGCTTCTGTTTAAAGTAGCGCCACTCACAGCTGAGGAGCTGCCAGCACCAAAACGGAGCCGGACTCCTGGTTGGGATCTTCCTCCCCATCTATCAGCCCCTCAGTTATTCTGTCACACCGAGAAAAGAAGGAAACCACCTTTGACAGAAGGCTCCGTTGGTGAAATAAAGGAATGTCCTCCCTTCTCCGAAATCGTATCCTTCTGCTGCAACTAATTACGAGAAAGCTGGTGCTTAATGAAAGTTTGCTTTAATATGACTTACGCTGTTCCTAAGTTTGCTTTGGACAGCAGCCAGTTTTTCGCAATTAAACATTAGCGGCCTGCCAGCCTACCAAACAAACCTAAGCATGGCAGGTTAGCATTTTAGGAGGGGTTTTCTTCTGCCTTTTGCCTTCCCTCTCTTCCAAGGGACTTGCTACTTCCAAGGCCGTGAACACCAAAGGCTGCAGCAAGGATGTCCTGTGTAAAGGGCTCGGGAGCAGATCCAGGCTCTTTGCCATGAGCAAAACACGCAACGATCCCATTCAGGCACGGCCCTGCCTTTTAAAAGGCATGGAAAAAGGGAGGGAACATCCGCCGGGGATCCAGGAACAAAAGGTTGATGTCTTCGTTTAGGCTGATCCCTAAAACGAAAGGGTTTTTTTTTTATGGATTTGCATGGGTAATTTCTGGATTATCAACAATGCTCATATTTACTGGGTCTTCACCTCAACATGGGGAAGCAGAACCAGAAGTGAATCACGTCCTGCTTCCCATAAAGCATTCCCTTATCCACCTGCTTCTGGAATGACATTTCCAAGGCGCTTTCTCCAGAGCATCCACCGGGGCCCACATATCCCTGCAGGAAAACTCCGCAGGAACCCTCCTCTTCCTCGGGTTTGCAGCATCTTCAGCGAAACGCGTCGCCTTTTGCCACAGGGAAATCAACTCGATGATGCAAAATCCGTGCATAAACGTCCACAAGCAAAACAGGGCTGTTGTTGAGGTGATCCACACGGAGGAGCAGGGATTTCTAGCAGTTGGAAAAGCCCGAGGTTGTAATTTATGACTTGCTGCCATTAACGATTCGGTGCTATAAATCAAGCTCGCCACGTTCTTGCGCCTCCTGCTAACACATCGCGGCTTGCACAACAGCGTCCTTCTTGCACACGCGCAAACCAAACAAATGTGCACGGAAAATAAGTTAATTCCTTGGAACACCAGGAGCAATACTCTCAGAGGAGAGCTTGCATGGGGAAAAAAAAAAAAAAAAAAAAAAAAAAAACCCACGCTGCTTTCAAGCAACTCTTCACTCCAGAGGTCTAGATGTGCCCTCAGAGCCTCCCACTTCCCCCTCCGGTGGGTGCCTAGCCTGGAGCATCCCAGCAATCCCAGGGCGACGCTGCTCCAGGCGCTTTCCGGCACGCAGGCGCTTCGGGCGCGCGAGACGGAGCCATGCTCGGCTCTGCGCTAAAGGTTTTCATTAGGAGCGACCCAGCTGCAAAAATATTTGTCAGCGCTTCATTAATGCCAAACGAACCCTGCAAGCACGCGGGTTTTCTTAAGAGACACTTGAAAGGGAGGGTTTTTTTTTTTTTCCATTTTTTTTTTCTATTTTTCTGTCCTGAGTTTTTTTCCTCCATTTAAGCCTGAAAGTTGGTAGTGATTTAGCACAATATGCCAGCGGGGTGGCACGTGGGAAAAATCAGCAGATTTGTCCCTTTTGCCCAGGTTGCTTCAAGTTTCTGCCTGCAGCCAGAGGTGCATTTTGCCAAGGACTTGCACCCCCCCAGGAGCAGGAGATGGATAAATCCCCGGGGATTTAGGAAGGCTCAGCCGAAGGACCCGACGGAAAGGGAGCAGGGGAGATGCCAGCAGCACGCAGACGTCGAGCGCTGGGGCTCAAAGCGGCGAGCAGGATTAAAAGCAGCGCTTGATTTCAGCGAGGCCGCACAGAGAAGCAGAGGATGCAGCCCCCGCCTTCTTGCCAGCAAATCCTCTAAAGCCCCAAAATGCCAGGAATTAACCGCTGGGGATGGCAATCTGGCCCTGACATATGTCCCGGTGGCTTTTTTCCTCCCCGCCGTGTCCCCGGATCAGGCTGCCACTTTGGCCGTTCCTAGGGAACGGGAGCAACAAGGCAGGCACTAAGATGCCTGCTAACACCAGAAAACTTTTCCACGGACAACAGGGCCTTCTGACGGCTTTTGAGGCCCGCAGGCTGTTCCCACTGAAGCCGCTCCCGCTCACCAATGCTCCCTAAACCTGCACATTCAGCCCCAAAGGCACCAGCCCTGCAATTTTCTCTTCCATAGGAGCAATTTACAAGTCGGTGATGGGGAGATTGGTCCTTCCCCAAGGTTCCCAGCTAAGAACCTTCTCAGTCAGCTCCAGGAACACAATCTGTCCCATTTAATGTGATTTCAGCTGGATCTGAAGCGTCAGCAGCTACGTATCCATTGAGCCACTTCCATTCCGACACTAAGGACTTCCAAACAGCACCCGGAACCTAGCGGTTTCCTGAACACCATTAAGTTGCACCAGCAGAGCTTTCCTAATATCCTACTTATTACAAAGCACCACAAGCCTAGGAATCTTTTCCAAGCTTCCTGCTCGGCCTGTGAAACAAATGCCAATCACATCCCTGGGAACTCCCCCTTCCCAGTTACTTCTTACTCGCCCAGACACCCATAGACTAGAGATAGGAGATGCGTGGGGCTGAGCTGCAGAGAGGAAGACGAGGAAACCCCCCAAAAATAGGCAGCAAATGCAGAACTGAGCTCCCCTGCTCATCTTCTTGACTGCAAAGCAGGAGTTTTTGACAGCTGACACTTCCTTGCGCTTGAAAACAGACCAGTATTGCCCATTAGGGCACTAGGAAGCTGCAGGTGAGGAGCCCCGTGAGCCCGGTCCTGTTCAGAGAAGAACAAAAAAAAATAAAACAGAAGCCGATGCTTTCTGGATCTGGTGTCAAATTATGCTGCATTCAAGGGTTTTGTCTTCTCTAGCCCCACAAGTGGCGCTCACCTTTTTACTCGGAGCCTTCAGTTCAGCAATGACATAAATTCCCCTCCCGACGTGCGTGCGGCCCTTCACGTTTCAGCCCTTTGCACAAGGGGAAGCAGGAGGCGACGGCTCCGAGTGAGGGATCCTTAACGGAATTAAAAGCACCAGGGAAAAGCGGGAGCTTCCAGGGACTTGTTACTCTCTTCCAGGATTAATCACTCCCCTCGTTAAATCTCCCCCGTATAATTATTAGCCAAGTTCTGCCTGACCTGGAAGCTGAGGGGAGGCTGGCTGAGCTACTGCTTGGGTGAAAGAGTAACTCGGGCTCCTGCACCATCCATGGAAAACCCGACCGGCGGATTTCCAACCACAGCAGACGCTACAGGATTTCTCTCCTCCTGCTCTCTTCCTTCTTCCTTTCCCTGTGCTAACTTGCAAGCCATAAAAAATAATAAATTCAGACTTATGTCCTGATAAACAAAACCGCAGCGGAGCATGGCATAATTCCTCCTCCTCTGCTGCTGTCGAGCTCAGCTTTCCTAATTCATGCCATATTTAATCTCCGCGTAGGAAGCCCACATTTGTTTCTAATAACAGCAGGAAAGTAATGAGATGTCAAGGAACGGTTTCCTTAGGCCAGAGACTTCAAAGGTGACTCTGGCAGCTTGTCCCACGTTTACCGTGTGTGTCAACGACAGGGTTTTTCCAAGGAGCAACTGCCCATTTGAAATAATTGTAAGCTGCAACTTAAACCTGAGCTGCACGTGGGCTTATGATAAAACACTTGCAGCATCATCTGCTTTTCAGCATCAGCCTTGGATCAGGGAACACGTAGATCCAGATGCCGCACTGAAACAACCAGGAAAAGCTGAAGAGGAGTGTAAAACTCCTTCAGCTAATGGAGAGCGGTCAGGCTGCTCGATGCAAGAGCAATTCCAGCTGCACGAAAGCCTGGACTCAGCTCAGGACATGGGCTGCAAGGACAGACAGTTCTGCTGCATCTCCCCGGGAATACCCACTGCACAGGAAAGCACATTTCTTCTCCTACCTGCTTCAATCTTTCTCTGTCTTTCGCTCACTGAGTTGGCCCACCAGGACCTGTGGGGTGTTTCCATAGTGAGCTCTACTCTAAAGCAACAGCACCCGGTTTGGTGCCACAAACCAGGGAGAAGCCGCAGCTCGTCGGAAATTTAATTGGTCTCAGAGGATATCTGAGCAGTGCCAGGTGTCATCGAAGCCCCAAAGACTGACCATGTCAGACAGGCAGGAGTCTTGGAATCATTAAGACCTTCAAGATCATCAAGTCCATCTCAGTGGTTACCTGGTCCTTACAGGTGGGTAACAGCTGGGTAACAAATGCAACTTCCTTGGCATTAAGGTGCAGCAGGAGATTCATCACACTTAAACCAAACCCCGTGTGCCACGTGCTCTAGGTGACCCTGCGTGTGCAGCAGGTTGGACCACATGGTCTCCAAAGGTCCCTGCCACCCTTAATGATTCTGTGATCAAGTTGGTTAAAGCTAAACGAAAAATATACCCAAGATCTTCCCGTTACTCTCGTGCAGCAGTGAAATGCAGAGGATGAAACGCAGAGTCAGTAACAATGCACAAATGAAAATATCCAATCCGACATGACCCTGAGCATCTCCTGGGACCTCTACACGACATAGAAGCAGTCCCTGAAATGCCGGCTGTGGAGTACCTGAAATCCACGGAGGAAAAGCACTTCTTACAGGATCTATTATTGCCTAGTCTGTGGGATGACACATGTGCTTGTTAATACATAGGAGGTTGTGGGAATCAAATGATGGATTTTGAAGCACAGCCCATGTACATCAAACCAATCCCCTTTTTGATAAAGGTTAAAAAAAAAAAAAAAAAAGTCTTGAAAGCAGGGAGCAGGAGAGGGAAGTTTTAACAGCAACAACATACAGTGATTATTATTATTTATAGTGCTGGGCATTTGCTGCACACGGGCAGCTCTGATGGGCACTGACAAAAGCGAATGGCTCTTCCTGCTGTCGCCTTGCTTTGCAGCGGAGCTTTAGGACACACGCGGGCTTCGTGCCACAGCATCCTCCGGCCTTGAAGGCAAGTCCCAACAGCATTCCCTTTTGTAAAAGCGCTGAACTCCACAGGTAGCAATTTCCCATTGCCGTGCAGCTCTGTAACGCCTTCCTCCCCCCAAACAGGGTCTCATGCAGATAAACAAGTCCTGCCAGCAGGTTAATATTGAGGCTCTCTGCAAAACTTGCCGCACAAAACAAACGTCTAAGTCGCTCTTCAGAAACCAAGACGAAATGCCTATACGGAAAAATTCCACTCGAGGTCTCCCAGGTCAACGTTTCCCGTACCAATTGCTACAACCGGAGCCCCTTGGCAAGGCCCTGGAGCAGGGAATTGCAGCCGCAGCAGGGCACTTTGCAAGAGGACAGTGCTGAGCACACGTATTGCTTCCCAATTAAAAATGAGCTGGGATGGAGCACGGGCAGCCCATCCACGTGGACACCTAACGCGTTTCTTTTTCATAGGGCACTTGGGTACGGAAGAAAAAGGACAAAAAGAGACAGGGGGCCTGCTGGAAGCACAAGCCCCCGACACGGCTGCAGCCAAGTCTCTGCCCTAACGCTGCAGGTGTTTGGCCTTACTCCTTATCAGCTTGTCCCACTCAAAGAGGAGAAATTCAACAAAAACGCAACGAGTTGTGGCTCCACACATCTATCTAGGGCCATAATGCAGTTTAAACCCCTGTCTCACCCCGTAGAGGTCATTGAACACGTAAGAAGAAGCACAAGCTTGGAACCAGGGCAGCTCTCTGCTCATGGAAAAGGCAGAAGTCCCACCAAGACCTTGTGGCGACACAGAGCAGACAGCAACCACAAGCACCAGCACGCGGGAATTCTTTTCTCCTTGGAAATTTCTCACATTTTCTGGGAGAAAATTGAAAATCCGTCAAAACGCAGGCATATGTGCCGCGTGTGGCAAGTCGGTGCAATATCCAAAACATCCCAAAAGGAGGCCCGGGAAGCAGAGCTAGAAGGAATCTCTTCTCTCTGCCAACAATAATCCACTTAAGATCAATAAATAACAGCAGTCCAATGCCTAGGAAGAAACCTGTCCTGGGCATGATGTTTTATCCCCCTTGGCTCATCTCCAGCTCACGGGCAGACCGCTTCCAGCCTCGATCCGCTCTGAAGGCCACACGAACCCGTGGTGGAGTATTCCCAGCATCCCGGTCCGGCTTCCCTCACTGCAGCTTCATGCCACTCCATGGTTTATTCATCTCGGGACACGCTCCGAAGTCTGCTGCCTCGCTGTGATGCTCACACAGCACACTGTTAGCTTTAAAATTTCATAAACCGACACGCACTTGACAAGCTGAGGAGTTAACAGGGGTTATAAAGCAGCAAAGAAACCATCTCTGGTCGGCTCGGCCCCCAAACTCGCAGCTTTTCAGAAGCTCTGCTCTTGCAGACAGGGAAGAGCAGGAGCAGCTTCGTGTTTAGGACTCCAGCACTGCCCGCAAAGGCGTCTAAATCACACTGATTACTGTAATTTTTATAGTATGTGTGTACTCAGCTATACACACTCCACGCATCCCTACTAAACGGGCACCCTTCGGCATAGTGAGGATAGAGGAGGAATTCCAGCACGATCCTTTACTGAAAGGCAGAGCTCTGCTGCTGGGAGGAGCACGCAGGAGCGCGTTCACCTCGCGCATCGGCCCGACGCTCTCATCTCTTTCCAGCAAACACCGGGCTCTTGTCCCCGGCTCTTCTCCCTCGCACATTGAAACGTGTTTTGAAGCACGAATTGGGCTGAAGACCAACACTGAGGGAGACACTGAGGCCTGGGGACAAACCTCGGGGCGGGATGGCTCCTGGCTGTCGCTGGGATAACTGCAGCCCACGCGGGACAAGGTGCTGCGTCGCTCCGACTCTGCCAGCCGTTATTCCTAATTAAAAGCTAACCCATAAATACCCGTTTTACTGCGAGCTCCGCAGGGCAAATAAATTCCAGCGGTCGGTAAAACCCTCGCGACGGAAATTACCTCTCAGAAATGCCCTTCCATTTCCAAGCGTAGCTTCCTAATTAAAACGGCCGTTTCCCGTACCCGTCTCGGCAGCGGTAATTTAGGAGGCTCCGAAAAGGCAACTCATGGATAAACCCTTAAAAATTGCTGCTCGCCGTCGGCCCAGCGGCATCAGCCCGAGTTGAGGGGATTAAACCCTGCGTTGCCTTGCAAGTTCCCAGGATTTCTCGGGCAGAGGAGGGACGGAGAGAGGGTGGGACAGCTCAACGGAGAAGAAACACGGCGCGTGCTGCAAGCTAAGCGCCACAGAGGGGTTTTGGAATCATTTTTTGCAGTTCTAGAGCACTGCAAAGGGGGTTTAGTCTCAAAGCGGCCGTCCCGTTGGTTCCCATGCCGTATGGTGAGGAAACCTGGCCCTAAACGGCCCAAAACGTTGGTCTGAAACGTCTCTAACGGGCCTCGCGGATTCACCGCTTATTTATTCTCTAGTCCAAGTACTTAAAAAATTAATTACGCGCTCTGCCAGAGCTGCTTAATCTATAGGCAATCTTCCCTATAAAACCCTGCTGGGCTCCTTTCGTCCCCCCCTTCCCTGCCCACCTTGGAAATCACCCTCGTGGGGTTGTTAAGGGACATTAATGCATAGGAAAGCCACAGAGGGGAGAGTTAAGCGCCAATTCCCTCCTTAAACAGCAGTGCAGCTCTCTGGGGCTTTTCCCCAAGACTAGTTCTTGCGACTAATACCTTTCCGGGCGACAAAATGCTACTGTCTGAAGGGCTCCGTCCAGGCCTTATTTTCATAAACAGGCCTTATTTTACAAGCAGGCCTTTATAAACAGGCCCTATTTTCATAAAGCAGAGAGCACTTTGCTCCGATATCTTCCTCGTCTTGCTCGCAATACGACGTAGTGGAAACTGCTCCTGCACCGAGGCCGGATGAAGGCTGCCTATAATAAATATTTATGATGTAGATGGATGTAGATGCAAGACCCGCCACAAAACCCCAGCTGAAATTATCCATTTCTGACTATTCCCACATATTTGACCACAGGGCAGCACAGTCTCAGCTGGAGTCCCTTTGCAAGGCAATAAGTGAAATCTCAATCCTCTGACATTTGAATATAATATTGACTTTTGAATTGCTGTTTTAATGGCGCTGCTGGGCAGCCGGCATACAAATGCAGTATGCAGGGATTATCTGATGGATTTCCATCACTGGGGGAAAGGGGGAAAAAAAATAAGAAAAGAAAAAAAGATGGAATTATTTTCACTGCAATGCGCCCACTATTGGCTGGCCTGCCTTCCAAGAAGGCTTTTTCTCCTTCCAGGTGTGACAATAAATCTGTCGTCTTCGCTTCATTTTACAGACTCCAGCCTGTGGGCATTTGCCGAGGTATGTGCCTTAATTTCTGATATTTCGGATACTATGTTCTTCTGCATTTTTCTTTTTCTTTTTTGGAAGGCCTCCATCAGTTCTGCATGCCTTTTCCTTCTCCCAGAGGTGCCTTGAGCGTGCAAATCCACCAAATAAATTAAAAAAGAAAGGCGCAAGACTCTGGGCACGTTCTCAAGTGCCTCTTACTGTGCTATACAGCTGCGTTTCCGTTTTTGCACTGCACCGATTTGGAGCTTGCCTGGATAAAAGGGGGGAAAAGCCCCTATCTATTCTCTGCAAGAAGGGTTAATTGCTTAAACTCGACACTTTTACAGAAAGGATGCAAAATGGGAAGAGTGGAAAGAGGGGAGCGGGGAATGCCTTGGATGGCCAGGCTGCTCTGAGCAGGCCCAAAGGCCAAGCTGGAAGTGCCGCCTCTAATGCCAGGATGCTGGAAATGCCGGGAATTGACGGAAAGTGGCAAGGCAAGCCCATCCCTGTGCCTTTTCCTCCTTCAAGGGGGCACACAAACCTGCAGGACACTTGCTATTAGCCCAACTTGTATTTGTATTTGCAAAATAACTAAGTTTCGCTTAGCTCTTGATGCCACGCACAAGTCACGGCCAACTGCACTGCTGCTATCGGCAGCACACGCAGCTAGGACTTGCTTTACACTCACAGCAGCAACAAAACCTGGAAAAAAGAACCCTTTTTGCTCAATCATCAGGCTTTTCCCCCATGAAGCCCATGCATCTCCTCTAGGCGTCTTTGAATAGTTTGCAGATTGGCTCGAAATGGCTGTTCCAGGCCCAAAACGGACAGAGCTTTTTCCTCTCCGTAAGCAGCTGCTGCAACAAATCTCCCAGAAATCTCCTCTCACTGCTGCACCGCGAAAGCTCCTCGCTGTAAATTTTAACAGGAAAGAATTCATTGCACGATTGGGCGCAGCCCTAACCCGTTTGGTTTGGCTTCCCAAGAAGCGAGATGCAGCTCATGACTCCCATAGAAATCCCATGCAGGCACAAGGATCCGAGGGCAAAGCCCATGCGGGGGATCACGCATGCCCTCTCCTACCTTGTCCAACTGCAACGGGGAGCAGCAGAGCTTGGTTAGCTACTCTACTTTAGAAGGAAAATAAAATATATAGGAATAAAAACACAGGAAGGAGAGAGACCTCCTCTCCTCTCTTCCAGATTATTTTGGAGCTTCAGACTTCACGTTTGCAGGAGAAAACCAAGCGCCTTCTTCAAGGGGCTATTTATAACTGGAGGTCTTAATTGCATCTCCCCCTCTTTGGAGCCCTAGGGTGGTCCCTTTCCAAAAAAAGGGCCTGACAGCTGCAGGGGTCAGGGCAGAGAGGCTGCTGCTGAGCAAAGCAGCGCTGCAGCGAGCCCAGCCGCTGCTCGCAGCAAAGGCCTTTTCCATGGGAAACCGGCTTTGCAATTCCCCCGCCGTAATGGAACACCCGACGGGGTATCCGCAGTGCCAGGAGGGGCTCGCGCTGCACGTTTGCAATTACCTCGATGCTGCAATTCCGTGGCTCCAAAGGCTAAGCTCACCTATTAAAAGCAATGCTCCGAGTGCTCTTGTATTCATCTTCCCTGCGCTTTTAGTCATTTATGGCTACTTAAAGTTCTACCATCCCGAGAACTCTTCCTAGGCTGAGCCAGATGTTAATCTTCATTAAAAAATAAAAGAAAATGTTCTTGAACCCAGCGGAGACGGAGCATCATTGATTAATAACCACATTTTCTATCGAGTCATCTTTGAAGGACAGGTAGGGAAAACTCCCTCATGAGATCTGCTTTTAAAGCATTGCTGATGTCTGAATTGCCTGGATTTCACTGCCTTTCAGCGCTCACACTCCATAACAAGCTGCTTTGTAGCCTTCAGAAACTGCTACCTTAAGCCACTATTAAATCCAGTCTAAAGCTACAAATGACAATTCAGGAGCCTGCAAGCAGTATGGAAGCCCGATTCCCGAACCTGGTGAGTCAACAGGGAGAGTTGCTGCTGGATTTCCGGATCCGCCCGCTGCAAACTTGACAGGAATTACTGCAGAACGAGGAAACCAGACCCCCGTCTGCAAATCCAGCACACATCTTGCTCTCTGGCTTCACCTTGATCACACGAGACCCAGCATTAGGTATTAGGCTGGGAATTTGTACGGCCTCAGCAGTATCACCCTCTACAAAGCAAAACATACGCCGGCCAACTATTAACAAAAGAGCATTAAATATTTAGACAGCTTTGCTGGCTTGCAAAATAATCCAAAATTAGTGCCTAAGAGTATTGCATTCCGCAGCAGTGTTATTCCAAATGTCACTATGTGCAGCAGCAGCCTCCGCAGCTGGGACGCAGGCAGCTTCCACTGGAAGGGAGATTTCCCAGAGTGAAGCACGAAGAGTTCTGGCGCGCGACACGTGAACTCGCGTTCTGCAACCTGACACTCGCTCTTGAGTTACTCAAATGTTTACCCTCCACTTTGGCATTTTCCCTAAATCCTGCTAGACGCAAAGCATCTGCCACAAGGTTATGCTGAGCTCAGCACAGGGGCCCTCTCGGAAGAGGCAGCGCGGGATAAACGCGAACGGTTTTGCCTTGCGGAGGGACACAGGTAACTTAGTACTAATCATTTCTTCCCCCACAAGAAAAACCCCTTGCGCAGTAAATCATCTTTTCGCTTCCCACATCTGAAAGTTTACACGCAGCTTCCCAGGATGTCACCGCAGTGCGAGCAAACTATTTACATTCCTGCCATATGCCTCCCGATATCCTGCAGCTGTCTGTCTAGCTTACAATTAGATACCGCACTTCTGCTTGCGTAATCATTTGCATCTTTCACTAATTAACAGCAGCTAAGGAGATTAAATAGTTTTTTAAAAATAGACTCTTTCCCCCTACTCCACTGTGTACCCAAATGTACACCTTTCTCTTGCTTTCCTCATTCCCAGTGTGGGAGGTGCAGAACGTCCCTCACTGTATTGAAGCCAGGTTTACTTTTTTCCATTTAAACATCCCTCAAAGTGGTGGTTTGGAGCTAAACCCTGATATAAATCCTAGCAGGAAGCTTCTCCACCTGCACACTACATGCTCGAGCAACAGTACTTAACTAAAGCAATGCACGAAGAGGAACGTACTTTACCATGTGAGGACATGCACTTCCACCATCTCCACAGTATTTCTTGAGAGCAGACTTAATATTTAGCCTCCCGGTGCCCCAAGTGACTAAAACTATTTACAGCTCCAAGTGGGAATGAAACGGAGCCAAAATGTAAACTCCAGGGCTGTTACGATTCAAGGCCATCTCATGCAAACCTCCTACTGAAATGAAGTGGCTTTGCACAGGCCAGAAGGAGAATTTCCATCCCTCGCCACAAGAACGTTTCACTGTCAAATAAGTTGAAGTGCAGAAACCCTGGAGCCCCACGGCGCAGGGGGAGCCTCTTGCACCGCCTGGGCACTGCGGAGGGGCAGGCAACAGCTTGCAGGGGACGTGACTCCTGTCGCAGGGATCCATCCGTGCTCACGGCCTGATGTTTCCCGTTGCACTTCGCCAAGGGCAGGCGGCAAGTCAAAATATCATTGCTGGGCATCTCTTCTAGGCATCTTTAACCAAATTCTTCTCTTGGGAAGGGCAAACGCACCTCTGGCGACCTCCTCTCCGCAGCTGTAACATCTCTCCGAAGGCAGGCAGGTTCTAAGCCAGTCCATGAAGCCCTCAGCAAAGCCCAGGGGTGACCCCAGCCTTTCTCACACTGTGCGTGGAGGGCAGCTGCAATAAGGAAAAGATTTTCATCTGTCCCATTTACCTTGTCTCGTGCCCGATGAGCCTCGCGATCGCCCTGGAAAGGAGGCCAGGATCTTAGCAGGCCGACGGAGACGACCTGAGCAACACCTTGGTCTTCAGGATGAAGGAATCACGATGGAAGGGGTCTCCCAGGGTCCCAGAGGGAAGGTAACTTGTTCTGACGGCTACTGGCAGCAAAAATGAATTTCCAAGCCAGAGAAATCATCTGAGATTTGAAACTTTTTTCCCAGGTTTTCTTTTTTGTGAAGAAGCATGACGGGGAAAAAAAAGTAACTGTAGGTTAATTAAAACAGTTGCCTTTAAATGACAATGAAAAGTTTCACTTTCCTCTTTTTCGATTAAAACAGTAAGAGTCCAAGCCCAAACCATTTTATATTAAAAAAAATCAATTTTGGAACTATCAAAAAGATGACGCTTTGACATTTTCGGGATTGTTTTTGTGTTATTTTTTCTCAACGAAAACACCATTAAAATTGATGAGATTTAACGGGCCATTCTGCTCTGAAGAAACAGCCTTTTCCAGGGGAAATTTATTTCCATGGAATTTTTTTCCTGTTTTGATCGCTAATTATTTGAAGACACTGGAGTTCTCTGATCCTGCACATATGACATGGATTATAGTGAAACCAGCTGGAGATTAAATTTCTAACTCACATATGGAGCTCATGACCCTCTTTATGAATCATCACACCGTTTGTTTAATATTTAATGCAGCCCTTAGTTACTCCGAAGAAAATGTTGAGCAACAGAGGGCCATAAAAATCAAAATCACACAGAAAAAAAATCGCAGCGACTTGGAAGTCCCCTCCTGTCTTCAGGCCCTCAGCACCAATCTCCCTGATCCAGGTTCATTAAGTTTATTTTCTCACCCTTGCGATGGGAAGATGGGATGGAACACTAAAATTTCATATAAACATATCTGATTACAGCCAGGCAGCCACGAGAGACCCCGGCTTCGCCTGTCATGCAAACCTAGCCAGAGGAATACAGTGAGATTAAAAAAAGAATAATTTTCCAGTGCGTTCATCCACTGAAGTCTTAGGAAGAGCAAGAAATTAAAACCGGGCAGCAGAAGAGAAGCCGATATCTAGGTATCATTTTGCTATCTTAAATGCTTGGAATATCCACGCGGGAAAAGTAACTGCCTCACTTGTGCTCTCTTCTTCTTAACTCGCCAGCTTGCGGGGAAAAAGACCAGAAGACAAACCAGAAAACTATCAGTAGGTGACTCTGTATCTCGGTGAATGAGAACCTGGCATTGAGCACGAGGAGATGTTTTGCTGCCAGATGTGCATTCTGCAGAGTTAGGGTTCAAATCACCTGACACTTCTGCACATCCCACTCACCGTGCCCGTCCCGTTGCTGTGTCGGACTCGCCCCATCTGTTTACTGCTCACGCTGCTGCTTTGTGACCTGCAAATTGCAGGCTCCTCGGGCAGGCACAAGCTTTTGATATGGAAAGCATCAGGCCTGGCACATATTAAAAACAAATAAATAAATAAATGTCTTTCCAATCCTTTGCAAACTCCGCCTAACATTATGGATGCACAAAGAAAACTCCTAAGGTTCTGTAAGTGCAGATCCACTTAGCAGGAGGTGCACGTTGCATGCACATAAAACCAGGGGGGATTAACTCGTGCACTTTTAGATGTAAAGCAGGCACGCGCTTTCACAAAAGCCACAGGGCTACTGCAGTGCGCGGGCTCAATTTACTGCTTGGGCTGGACTGATTTATTTAAAATAAACAACAACAGGAGCAGGCGCAACCCCGTCACTGCGGATCCAGGCAGCCCTCAAACGAGATGCACGAGCCAAGCTTGGACCTCATAGGACTCCAGGGAAGCTCTGGGGCAATTTCCACTATCTCCCCGTGTGGCTGCAGATCCTTCTCAACCCTCTGGTCCATCTGGCATTCCCAATTTCCTACAGAAATCTCTTTCCATTGAGGAATGGCCCTTCTGCCTGTTCGGCGTGACGGGGCAAACAGTGCTCTGCATTCGTAGCCTTAGTCTCTAGGGAGCCTGCATGAGATTTTCAAAAGCACTTAGTGTTGACCTACCTCTGCTCCAGATCAGTCTGATCATATTAGGTTAACTGTATTTAAGTTTGGCCATGTATATTTTGTTGTAATAAACTTACCCCCAAGGAACGCTGCTGCTTTAAAATGAGATTACTAGACTCAAGCCTATATTTATGCATCTCAGTAAAAGAAATCTGATTTTCCACGTCCAGTTCTGCGGATTTTTGGTCCATCTTAAATACTCAGTACTGCTGGAATGGAAGTCAGTGCAAATATACCCCCGAAAAGGCACCAGTCCCCTGTAAACTCAGGGCTAGAGGACTGTATTGGTGACCTAATGGCTCAAAGCTGCAAAAACTAAAGCTTAACATTAGCAGCAATGTCAAACCAGGCAGAAGACTCCTTTCAGCATCTGCGAATGGCTCTGCACAGTCACAAACCACATGCTTTCACCTCCTCCTTTCTCTTCAAGGCACCCGATAACACGTGTTACTTCATGGTACAATAAAGGACTCTCACCTGTTACCAGCTCTTGTGACCAAACCAAGTGACCACGCTCAGTCCTTAAGGCACCGTCACAATGGTCAGAGTTGGACAGTTACGACCACGAAGCTTCAAGATGCAGCAAGAAATGTGCCCTTCTACAGACCTGTTTTTTAAAATTCATATCTTGGGCCTTGTTCTACTGCCTTTTCCCTTTTGATATGTATATATTTTAACAGAATCCATAATTGGTCCATCTAAGTGATTGACAGGGAAGGTGAAGGAACAGCCTGTTAGTCCTGACTGCTGGAGTAATGAATAGAGAAGCTGACACGTTAAATTTCTTCACCTCCAATTGGAATTATAAATTATAGACCTCTTTCACATTATCATAATACCAAGTTCATCTTAAAAATAGAATGAGTCCTTGGGGGTGTATTTATAGTGGGGGAAAAAAAAAGTACATATCTAATCCTACCATACTTAAAATATCTCCACATTTTAATATAATTGGATTGGTATTTTTCCATTCTGTTCGTATTTTAATGGTATTAAGCAGCAGTGTCGGTTCATCTTACCTTTTCTAAAGGGTTCGGAGAGGAGCATTTGAGCATTTTGTGCAGGAATGCTCCGAAGCTGCCTGTAGTTTAACCTCTCCTCCTGCTCTCCCGGCGCAGGGCACTCGACCGGCCGCTCCTTTACGGATTTACCAAGTGTCCCTTCTTTGCAACAAGCCACGCCAAGCTCTGAAGAAGCCTCGAGTTTCTAGCCCATAAAAAAACCCTTAATTTGGGCCTCCATCCCTACGCAAACCAGCCCTGCGCAAGGCATCGTCCAGCTCCAGTTCATCAGCTCGCAAGCGCAGCCCATCAATCAGGACAGATTGCATTTAATCTCTCCCATTTATTTCGCACAGCAGGGAGGGAAGATGGCAAGATCCCAAGTTTTGGGAGCTTCCTATGGTGCCGTGGGCCCTAAGAGCATCTCCCCTTGCAATGGAGAAACCACCACCGCAGACCCAAGTAAACCAAGCTGCTTTCGCCTCATCTGCTGTAGGGTCGGCACATTGTAACCCGTATCCATCACCAGGATGGTCTTCGCTCATCTATTCGAAATCCTGGTGGGGATGAAGGACATGGAGGTCAAGGCAGCTGCTGCGTCCCCCGAGCTTAGGCCAGCTTTAAAACAGCGCCGCAGCCTTCTTTCCATTGACCACATTGCCTCCTTGACGAGTAAGGGAATCCCAGGACGGCTGAGGTTGGTAGAGACCTCTAGGGATCATCCAGTCCAACCCCTGCTCCAGCAGGGACACCCAGAGCATGGGGCGCAGGGTGGCATCTGGGTGAGTTGGGAGATCTCCAGAGCAGGAGCCTCCACAGCCTCTCTGGGCAGCCTGTGCCAGGGCTCGGGCACCCTCACAGCAAAGAAGTTCTTCCTCACGTGGACATGGAGCCTGGTGTTCAGCCTGGACCCATTGTCCTTTGTCCTGTCACTGGCCACCAACAAGGAGAGTCTCCCTACACTCTCCCCTCAGGTACTTGTACATGTTGAGCAGATCCCCTCTCCACGTTCCCTTTTACCCTGCCCCGCGGCCCCGTTATTACGTTGCTCGCTCTCCTCAACCGCCTGCGGTTTCGCAATTAATCAGAAATCTCAATGTCACGGCCAAGCGGTCAAAAGAAAGAAAGAAAAGAGAGAAAAGGAAAAAAGAGAGGGGGGAAAAAAGGCACCGACTGCAAAAGCAGAGGGGGCTGCTCGTGCCCTCTGGCCCTGCTATCTCTTACCTGGCCTGGCCACAAAGAGAATAGAAGCACAGGCTAAAATTTCATGGTGACACCGAGGGCAAAAGCTGAATGAGAGGGGGCTATTGCCGAGGGGGAAAACACGCTCCACCTGCAGAGAGCCTCAAAAATTCCCTGTTCGGGGCGTAAAATGTAAAAATAACAGCGTTGAGCACAGCTCCCCTCTCCCAGAAGGGGAAATAAAGCTCTTTCGGGCAGGCAGCGATGCCACGCGACACCAAATGCCATCCGGACCTTGAGGAATTAGGGAGCACCAAGTTGCCCTCATCTTGGAACTCCCTCTCCCAGCTGGAAAACCCCCCTGCAACTTGGAGAGCCCAAAAGGCTGCTGAGAATTACACGTGGATCAATACGTAGCCTCACCTACTCCGAGCATTGCTCACACTTAAACTTTAAACCTGTGTCTAGCGCTTAAGCAACCCCTTGGGAATAATTCTGCTGCGCTTGAGCCACTTTGCATGAAAGCACAGGGAGTTTCTTTCCAAGCCCTTGGAAGGCGCTTAGCCATGATGAATCTGGCCATATTTATATAGTTTCTTGAGAAAAAGTCACATTTTTTTTTTTCCTTTAAATCTGTTTACAACAACTGTAGGTTTTCCAAAAGCACAAATAAATACACTCGATTGAACCCGCTGAAATCATTTCAAATTGCTCGGCTAACTTAGAGACTAATATTTCACTCACAAAAGAGCACAACTAATCAAAATACCAATGAAATTCAACAGTGCAGCACAACCTGTCTCTCATTTTTGCCAGGCCACAGCATGTTATTGCAATTGCAGCATGTGTAGAGGGGGGAGAGGTATAAAATACCCCTCCATTAGCCCTCCTTTTAAATGTTTGATTTTAAAGAAATGGAATTTCTGAATCTCTTTTCGAGCTGAATAACGCAACTTGCATCCTGAGCAAGCACCACCTGCAGTACTAATGCACGCAGACTGCCAGAAAATGGCAGTCCTGGCATAGGGAAGAGAGCTGGCGACGGTGACACAAACCTTTAGAGCTTTAGATGACACTGTAATTCCCAAAGAAGTGTCCAACCAAAGCAATTCCATCCACGGTCTTTCATGAGACAACTCCAAACACCACGAAGTGAAACTACAGGAGAGATTGTTCCTATGAAGACTCAACACACTTTGCTCAAATACTTTTTGTGCTCCTCGAGTTTTTCCCCCTCCTGATTTATTTTGTTCTCACCTACTGCAATTTCATGCAAAACTATGCAGATTCCACCAGAAAAAAAATCACACAAGATGTCACACGTAGGCATTCTTCAAAGCCCGGCAACGAAATGGTGCCTTGCGGTAATGCTCCTGCAGAAACTTTCCCGACCCCGTTTCCATGAAGAAAGGGGCTAAAGAAATTGCTGTGCCCACATAACCAACACACACAGACCCCACGAGCCGAGAGAGCAGCGCCGATTCACATGGCACGAGCAAGTTGGGAACTTTTAATGTTTTAGCACAGGCAACAAGCAAGGTAAAACTACACAGGCCAGTCATTACCTTTTCTTGTTCTTCAGGTGCTAAAAATCCATGCGCTACTTTCTGTGGACCACTGGATCAGCATTTCTGGAAACAAAGAGAAAAAAAATAATTAAAAACGTCTGTACTTGCAGCCAAGGAGTTATTGTGCACTCATGAACTTTCTGCTATACGTGCAGTAGAGCATACAGCAACGAGCAATGATTTTTGTACACGTAGATCTGATTTTTAAAAGCCTCTAAGAACAGAAGAAAGCAGAGCGAATCATCTCATTTGGGAGAAGTGTGTTAAAACGAGAAGCAGAAACTGAAACCCAAAAGGCGAGTGCAGGACAGGATCCAACATGAACATGTCTGGTTGTTCCCCAGCGCAGAGGGTTGAGATCCCCGTCCCCACATCACGTCCAGGTCACTCCACAGCCTAAAACTTGTGCACACCCAACAAGTAGCCCCTGAACTCAGGACTGAACACAGCTGATCCATGAGAATCTACATTTCACCCCAATCCTCCTTGCTCTTTGACAGATACCTCCATGGGAGCAGGAAAGGAAGGGACTCCTATGACTAAGGCGCTAGCCCCCAGCACATAATTAATCTTATTCACCTACTTAAGAACCAATCGCTTCTGTTGAGTAACCTTGGAGATCATATAAGTAAATTAAAACCTAAGGCAAGACTTCAGAGTCCAACATTTTCAGAGTGCTTCTGTAATGAGCAAGCATGGATTTTCCGGAAAAAAAAAAAAAAAAAAAGAGACGTGGTCCAGGTTGGTCTGTCTGCAAAACTGCCTCCACAAGCAATAAAGATATTTTGGACTGGCTAAAAAATTTACAGGCAAAGTCGGGTTAAGAATAGCTATTATTTCTCACTGCACAAATGGAGAAAAAAAAAAAAAAAAAAAAAACAGATGTTAGCTGTTTTTCAGCCATGGAATTTTTATCAAATATATACAGCTTGAGCAGGAAAAAACAGTTTTACAACTGCCAAACAGAGCAGGCAATATCTCACGAGCTGCATCCATATACTTTATTTCTAGGGGAAAAAAGGGGCCGTTTGCTTGGTCTATTCTCCTTATATGTCATAGCAAAAGCCTGTACCTCATTGCAAGCAGCGTTGGGAGAATAATTCTGCCTTGCTGGCAGTGTTCAGCCCAAAACAGCTCAGCTCGGCGGAGGGCTTTTATGTTTGTGACCCTATTACTTGGGACAGCTACTTAAATGCAATTCAAACAAGACCTCTGGGGAGGCACGTGGAGTACTGGGAGCAGTTCCGGGCTCCCCAGGACAGGAGGGACGAGAAGCTTCTAAAGAGGGTCCAGTGTAGAGTGACAAAGATGACGAGGGAACTGGAGCATCTATCGTGTGAGGAAAGACCGAGCGAGCGGGGCCTGTTTAGCGTGGAGAAGAGCAGGCTGAGGGGATCCGATCAACATACACAAGTACCCGAGGGGAGCCCTTCCCCACCTCACACTCTCAAGGTTTAAGGGCTGGTCAGCCTCACTCTGCATGACTCTAATTGCTAATGGGTCACTTTATCTCCTACTCCTATGTTTTAATGGGATTGTGTGCGCTTGAATCTCTACATTCAAAGTCAAAACCTCCCATGTCATTCACGTGTATTTTAGATACTCAAAAATATTAGCGTGTAATGGGTGATTGTGCAGAATTTTAGACTCCTAATGATCTAGCACTGCTGTGACACCATAAGTCTCATAGTTTTCACTAAGGACAAGAAAAAGCTGAAATCTAGAAACTTGGGGCTCCAGAATTAATCCGCACGGGAGTGCTGCTGGAGTGCACCTCACGGGCAAGGAGCAAACGAGGAGCGTGCAAAGCAAGGAGAGCTTAGTCGCTGCAAACAGTTTTGGCACATCAAATATTAAAAGCTATGTTAAACTCATCGCTGGCAAGCCCGCATCCTGCATTCCTTTGGTTTACCATTTAAAAACCATTAGAGCCTGCCATTACGGCTGTGTATCACGGAGCGGCACATTTACCTCTGGAATGTCCTAATGTGCGGAATTGCAGGAGCACAAATGAGACTAGGGGGCAAAAAGGCTTTCTAAGAGAAGACGTCATGTTTAAAGCGAGCAGGCAGGAAAGTTCCTCGCTCCTTCCTGCCAAAGACAGCAGGAGAAAGTCCAGTCCTCCCCTCTGCAAAGCAAACAGCAGAATCCCATTAATTTCTCCGGGAGCAGACAGATCCCCGGCATCTGGGAAAGGATTCAGTCTAAATACATCGCAGACATAACAGGATGATTTGGGGGAGCGGGGTCGCCTGTTCTCCTTTTAACACTGCTGCCTGACAGGCCCGGAGCAGCTCACCTCGGAGAGCTCGGAAATGCTTGCAGCGGGGTTTTCCCTTCAGCAATTCCTGCCTCTGCCCCCTTTGCTTCCCATTTAATGGTTTCAAAGCTGCTCTCCAAGAGCCCGAGCAGCTCAGAGCCTCCCCTCAACACCCACTGCGGCAGGGTTCGCTTGGATCAAACTGCGTTCTCCTGGAATTCCTTGGGAAAGGGTTAGAGTGAATACCCAACCTCACTCTTCCCGTGAAGGATCACACTGCAGGCTTCATTTTTCACGTGCACGTAACATACAGGAGAGCCTTCCTCTTCCTAGCAAGACGCTGACCGCACTCTTGTGTCTCATGTAAATTCCCGGCCAAAACCTCAGGAGATAAGGCTGATTAATCCTAATTAAAACGAAAATCAAGGAAATGACACAGTCTGTTGAATCTACTTGATGAATCAAAAGCCTCCCTCATTTCTATGGTAATTGTCTTTTTACAAATGTGCAATACTCTCACCCGCACAGAATTATGTTTTCCTATTCTTCTTCACCGGGAACATGAAGGGCCAGATGTGGGAAAGCTCCCAGGGAGCCTGCCTGGAGATGGGGCCCTGGCACAAGTGCCTCAATGGCTGCTGAGCACTTCTCAGCCTCTGCTCCTCAAGTAATAATAATAATTACTACGAGGAATAACAACAACAATCCCAGCCTGGAGCAACGCAGAGCCACCAAATAACTGCTCTCCATTTGCACAAGGCAAGGAAAACACAGGTTGAGTTTTTGCAATAAGACTGCCTGCAACCCTGCGCCTCCATAAAGACGTTTCAGAAAGGAATCCAAGTGTTAAGATATTCCCAAAAAGCAGGAATGCAAGCAAGACCCCTTCAAAGACCATCCAACTTCGGAGGTAACGAGTCCAAGAGGGAAGGATGCAGCCCACTAAGTACTTAACTGCAGCAAGCTGAGAATACGGATGCGTTTTGCATCTCTTTCCCCACTTTCCGGATACATCCCCAACCTGCGAACAAGGCCCACGTCCAGTCCGCGTGCGGTCAAAACAGCGTTGCTCAAAGCAGGGGAGGGAGAACCCGGCGGCATGGCGGAGACAAACTGGATGCAATCCAGGATCTGCTGCGTTATTTGCTTAGGCGCCATTTACTATGGTTACGTTTTATTATACAGTAGTAAAAAATTACAAGGCAGCATCCTGTGTTATTCCCCACTGGGATAAACGATACAGATGTACTATTAAATCTCAAAAACCAGCACCAGTCTGCCAGGCTCCGTCCCGTTTGTGTCTATACCGTGTCAATAGGCTGACGTTTATGCTTTCTGATGCTAAAACTATTTATGTTAGAGCCGTTTAAGCGCACTGTAAAAGGCAGAGCGGAGCTCTCGCAACACCCGCCGCAACGAGGCGCCCGAGGCAGGGAACCCACCGCAGCGACCAGGGACAGCCCGGCTCCATCACCCCCATGCCACAGCGTTGCTTCGGCTCCTTAAAACACATCCTTAAACAGGATTAACACAGCCTTTCTTCCCCACGCACCTATTCAACAAACAGTTGCTTTTAAATTTTGTTCTATAAAGGTGTCCTTCCCGCACACTTTTTTTCTGTATTTTCATCTAAACCACCAACTTCCCGACGTGCTGGGCGAGGGGACAAGCCTGCACCTCAAGCTGCCCCACGCTGGTATTTGCAACCAAACAAACCGTAGCCGCAAGGCACCAGCCCCAACGCTTTCTCCACCAGCAGCAAACGCAGGCAGGGGAAGCAGATGGGGGCCACTGAAATCCACCTTCTCCGCGCCGCGGTCCCAATTAAAAAGCCCATCTGTGGCCTGATTAATTAAGAAGGTTTCCCAGGCCAAAAGCAGCCGGGGGGCAGCGGCAGCAGCGACGCGCGGGGAGGCACAAACAGCATCGCCCCATGGTGGCTTGGGCCAAAGAAACCAACCGCTCCCACCCCAAGGCCACTGTCCAGGTGCCTCTGGCTTGTTCCTTAATGTCACCCTAGGTGGCAAAAAGTAGAGGCAGAATTTATAAACGTGCAGCCTGGAAGGATGGTTACCTGCTCCGCTCGTTATGCCCCAAGCAACAGGCATGGGAGTACGAAGGGAAGCCAGAAAGAGGCCAGCCCGATGCCTCTCTGCAGGAACCGTGGCGTGAAATCGTACGGCTGAAGCAGAGGAGCCCTGAAGTATCAGTGCCCTTTAAAAAGTATACATTCTGGAGGGAAAAACAGCAGCAAAAATGAGTCTCTCCTCCTAGGACAACTTCAGAGCCTCAGTAGGTGGCTGGGTGAGCAGCCCACAGCCATGCTCGAGCTTCCCAAGATGACCAAGCTGATCCACACCATCGAAGCAGGGTCCTCCTCCCCTGTGGCACGTTTCTAAGTGTGCCTGCAAATCCTTGGGTATCCTCTCCGCATCAGAGAAGCTGCTTGCCACACTCAACAATAATTATTACTACTGTGACCGTGTGCGCCCAGTTTTATGGCGCCAGAAGCACCTTCCAAAAGAACTCATTTGACATTAAACCCAGCAACGAACGCAACAGCAACGTGAAAGGAGCTGGACCTTTTATGTCCCAGGCTTCAGCACACACAGAACTTCCTTCAAAAGGGCCTGGTGCCTTCCCCATCCTGGTGGTATCTTCTGAAGGGCGAAGGCAGATGTGCCACATGCTGGGGTTGCGCACATGGAGAACGCCCAAGGGAAATGCACGGGCTGGTGCTAAAGGGTTCCCTCGAGGTTCCCAGAGGAGGAAGGCACTGCACGAGCTGCTAAAAGCCCTGGAAATGCAACGGATCTGGATGCAGAACACAGCATTCTGAGAAAGCCACACGAGAAGGCCAATGCAAAACCTCCCATCCGAGATGCACAGGGAGGAAGGGACACACGGATAAAGACATCCCTGGCTACAGCTATTCTGGAAGCAACTTGGAGCATCTTTGGTTTATTACCCCAGACAGCATGATGGCATCAGGAGCCCTTTAATGTCTTATAAGGCCTTTCCCCCTTATCCTTAAATGAAGTGTGAATGTGTGCCTGCGTGTGGCATCCCCTTATTGCTGCAGCCATGTGATAAACTGCAGCGCCACAAGATAAATTGCTTTCCCTTTCCACATTTGACCCCCTCACTTGAACTCTGCCCGCTAATCCATTTCAGCTGGGACTCCTTCTCATGCTCCGTACTTCCCAACAGCTTCCCAACAGCTGTAGGGTTGGTTGTTGTTATGTTTTAAAATGGATTTTGCATTTAAAAAAATTCTCTTGCTTTGCACCAGAACGCAGGGCAGATTAAAAATACACAAGAACCACAACCACCAGTGGTTTAAAATACAGGGTACGGGCAAGCACCCTGCTCAACTGCAGCCCCACTCTATTTTTTCCAATTTTCCTGATCGTGCTAGTTTTACAAACCTGACAGGCTGAAGCAATTACAGCCGCATTTGTTATAAACTGCACAATCAAATATTCATTTAATCTTGCGGTGTCACCAGCAGCCTGACACAGACAAGAGCAAATTAAGATGCAGGAAGGCGTTGCAGGTAAGCACCTCCTTTCCAAAGGGACTGTCCTCCTCCCCATTCCAGGGACTACCCAAGACTTTTTTTTAAAGGAAAAACGGAGCTCCCGCATTGCATCGGCACATTTGTCTCCTCAAGGTTACATTATATTCCCCATTTATAAGCCCCATTTCCATGACTACAGCATCCCAAAAGCTACTCAATTGGAGTCAACACTTTGGGCTTGCCTGTCTTCTGGGCACGTTGATTTGGTTGTGAATTGTGAATTCACAACTATTTGCGCACAAATCCCTCCCTTCCTAGCTCCTTTTCCCTTAAGATTGTATTTCTGCTACGCATTTAGCACCGGCAGAGAGAGAGCAGCAAGGAATAGGGGCTGCAGTCATAAACACGGAGAGTACATAAACGGAGTCGCGAGGAAGGCGCGTTTTTGCTGAGCAGCGCCAGGGAAATAAATTACAAAGAAATGCAACGGCTGCCTGTTAAGAGGCAGATTTATACGATAGCTAAAGCTTTCAGAGTTTATGAAACAATGTCTAATAAAATGGCACTGCTATGATTCAGTTCGATGTTTAAAATACCTCGTTCCGCAGACTTTGCATTTCAGACCGGGCTTTGCTACCTGGTCATATATTGGCTTTGCTTGATATACGCATCCTTTTTTGCATATATAAGGAGCTTATCAGCTCTCAGTAGAGCAGGCAATTTTAGAGCTATCTTCTCCCAAGGTTTGCACCTCAATATGCCAGATGACTCATTCACTATATTAATATACACGTTGAATTAAACAAGGTGAAACTGTTACAGGCTGAGCTCCTACGCAGTGAAGCAGGAGGACGAAGAGCACTCAGCAACTACACTGAGGGTGACCAAGGCTTACTGGGCAAGGAAATAAAGCCAAATGAGCCCTCCTTACCTATTCTTATCACTTGCTAGGGCCACACAGGTCCTTCCCTATCAAACCTTGATCAGGCAAGTAGTTCAGCTGCCGAAATAGTACGGTGCCTTGCAAGAAGCGCACTGAGGCTATGCAGGGAGAAGGAATATGTGGCTTTTTGGCACCGCTTCGAGATGAGCTTGGATGCTCAGCACTCAGCTCACTCCTTTAGACATAGCACAGAGGTGGACAAATAACCTTATGCTGTTGCACTGGCTCTATCAAGAGACACGGGAGGCAACACTGCTCTAATTCCCTGGGGAATTAGAGCCTGGCACAAAGGGTGGGTGAGGCAGACGCCCGTATGTCTAGAAAAGAGGCAAGCAAGAAAAGATCCAGTGCAGAAAACACACTGTCAGATGCACTGCGATCAGAGTCGGTAAGATCCAAAGGCATCTTCGGGATTCTAGGATACTGTGCAGTGATAGAATCAGGAATTACCACAAGGCCTCTGGATTTTTAAGGGCAATAAAAATGGTGAAATTCTCAAAACTCTGCATTTTCCTACCATGAAATCTTAAGGCATCTGTGCAAATTAGTTAATGCTCCTTTTTCTTCCAAATATTGCGACCTCCATCCGAAAACAGGTGTTCCCATCTGCCGAGGCTGGTCAGGTCTCACTGAAGTCAACAGCAGGCTGGGGGCGAAGGGCCATTCGGCAGTGGGCAGGAGGACATGACGCAGGCTGGGATCTAGCACCTCCCAGCACATCATATTCCAAGACTCTCTTGCCTTCCGGATGGCAGGAGGGAGGACAACTTCCCTTGCCGCTTGCTCCTGGTCAGTGTTTCCAGCCTGTTTGCTCGTTCTGGGTCCCCGAGGAGCTCATAGCTTCCCTGTTCCTCCTTGTTCTCACTGCCAAGTTGTGCAGAAGGAGCAAAACTCACGCTGGTCATCCCTGCACCTCACAGCTTCCACGTTGGCCGTGTTTTGCAGAGAGGCGGCTGGCACGCAGCACGATTAACAGCAAAGCATCCATACGAAACGCACACGTGCCAAGGCAGGGCCTCCTGCCTCCGCTCCAGCACTTTCAAGATGAGAACAGTAGCTTCAGCTTCTTGTCCTCTTGCAATGCTCAAGGGCAAGAATACGCCGCGCGTGCCTACATGTGACAGAGTGGGAAGAGATAGCCCAGGGCTCCGGAGAAGCCCCAAACCCCACGCGCTGGTTAGCATGGTGCTGCTGCTGGCGGTGTTCAAGCACAGGTGAATGATCTTAGCAGCCAAGCGACTTTCGGCCACGAGAAGCCACGACAAAAGGCCACTCCACTGCCCCGAGGCAGGGACTTCATGAAGAAGGTCCAAGTTATTTCCAAATCCTGCCAATGCCACCTCCCAATTGCTGAATTCCTGAGGCCGGGAACCTCATGAGGGACTCGACTGCAGGCAAACCAATTTGCCAGGTTCTTTTGGGCCCCTTCCAGCCCTCAGCAGAGGGAATCCACTCATGTCGATGGCTTTTCCAAGCCGCACACTCAAGCGAGGAGAATGTTGGCTACTTCTCACACCTCCAGACTCCTCTGCTCTCTCCTTGCACTCGGAACACGTTTCCAAGCCCTTTCTGCAAAGCCCTGCAGTGTTTCGAGTCCGAAAGCACTGAGAGCCTCTCAGGTCACAGCAGCACCTTTGCTGGGCCCTGCTCAAACCGGGATGGCTCCTCAAGGCTGAGCTTCGAGCAAGTGATGAGCACTCACAGACCCCAGAGAGCAGCGAGCAGCACTGCTCACATACCCTGCGGTGAAGACACAGAGATGACATCTCAGCTGAAGCTGCCACCGAGGAAAAGAGGGAAAAAGAGGGCAAGGTTTTTGAACAGGTCTCAGGGAGTAAAAGGAAAAAGGTCGCAGAGCCGCACGCAGCAAACCCAGGGAGCGCAGAAGGGAAACACACGAGCTGCCTGCAGGAACGGGTCTGCCCTCAGCCCTCCCGGCACTGCCGCAACAAGCTGCTCTATTAAAAATAAATAAATAAACAGAAGGCAATAAAGGCAATGGGGTCATTTTCAAGACAAAGGGTCTCCCTTTGACTGTACACACAAACTCTCTTTCCGCCAGTCATTCTACCTGCCTTTGAAGGCTGCGGAGAGATCGCTAAAGAAAACCAAACCATCTGATCAGCATTCACTCCAAAAGGCTTTTTTTCCCCCCGCAAATTATTTTCAAGGGCTGCAATAAAGGCATAGACTGCCTCGAGGTTCACAACTAGGTTTCCCTGCCATCTCGCCGCATGCACGGCCAGACCAAAAAAGAACTTTTTTTTTTTTTCCTCCTTTTCTGTTCGGCACTGCGATACTCCAACAATCTGACAGGATGTTATACTGCCCCAGGCAAGGATATACTTAGCAGGCTAGGAAAAATAAACCGCAGAGAAGCATCTTATAACTACACAACCATTTCTTAAGGTTGATTTTCATACTCAGATCTCAATAAAAAAAAATACCAAATGAGAAGCAAGGGTAGCACAATCCCTCTCCTGTGAGTGCAGTGAGAAACCCCAGCAAAATACACCTTTCTGCCCCGGGGTCCCTACCTGCAACTAATTTTACAGGCAGGTAAAGCACATCTTCAAAAGAAAGCCTAAGAAATGTATTTTTGAATACACATTTAAGAGTTTCCTCTGCATAAGTTAGAACTATTTGAATAACCAGACAGAAAATCCCCCATCCCCTTAAGAGCTGCTGTGCTAAATCTGCAGGCATTAAAATCTGAAATAGGAAGATATTGGCCCATGGTCCCATTCAGCATCCCAACTATTTTTCCTATACTTCTAAACTCTCCCTCCTTCTGTCCCTCAAAGGTTACAACTGCTTCCTGAAAAAAAAAAAAAAATAAATATATATATATATATATATATATA
>JAWLRI010000158.1:225533-260391 GCA_034781795.1 Crypturellus tataupa
AGAATGAGACAATTTTTATATTAATGTATAAGAAATTTATATATTACTTAAAGACTGAAAAGCCAAAAAAGAGAGGAAGCAACACTCAGCATCAGAAAAGCAGAGCTCCAAAACCTGACATACGGGTATGTAAGATTCAGAACACGACAATCAGTGCTGAAGGATAATTTGACCTGAATAGCCACATATTTTCTCATGTATTTATAAACCCTCCAAGAAGAGGGGAGGGGAATAAGTCAAAGAAGCCAAAGTTTCAGGCAGGGGCAGGTAGGGAACGTAGTTAGTGCCGCTGTCCTAAGCAAGAAACCCCAATACACAGAGGTTGCATGGAGCTGGTCACAGGAAAAACCATCAGCTGCTAAAAGGCGCCGCGTGCTGCCTCCATGGCAGGGCTCTGCTCACTGAGGACATCCCTCCTCTTGCCAGCCTGTGTTCAAGCAAACGTGTGTTTTGCCTCTTCTGTCCTGTGATTGAGTTCCGTTTAATCTCTCGTCATTGCTAAAACAACACACTCCCGATGTCAACTCAAAGCCCGCCGGTCATGAGAACTGGCCTGTCTTTGCAGAAGAATTCACACATGAATTGGCTTGAAAAATTATTTAAGAGCCACTTGGTCTAATATATTCTATAACCATTCTCCAGCAAGTCCAATTATGCATTTTCAAAGAGGCATTTAAGGCTTTGCTCCAGTTCATCCGTGGTGTAAGCTACAGTGTGTCTAAGCTTGCAGGAGCCTCCATGAAGAGTCCTAGCCACGGAACAGCACCTTCCCCTTCTCAAGGGCACGTCACGTTGATTTTCTGTCATCCTTTTTCCCACCTCTGCTGTGTTTTTAATACTGCTGCTTCAGAAAATGTTGAGTTCACAGATTGGGGTTGTTCCCAAACCCAGGTATCTGCAAGCACTAACAAAATAAAAATGCAAAACATCCATCAGTTGCATAAGTTACAGATCACTCATCCATTTCTGCATAGATTCATGGGCAAGGGAGCCCATTTCAGAGCCAAGACGGCTCTTGACAGGCAGAACAAGAGTCACAGCAGGCCATAAAGCAAGAGGGGGAACACGTTAAGGCTCCTCATTTCACTACCACAGCACCCCAAATCCCAGGGCAGTCCTGAGCTCCAGCACGCTAAGTATTAATCCCCACACAACAAAACCCTTTCTGCCCTGGACCACATATACTCAATATACCCGAGGTCAAGAGGGAAATATATCTTCCCTGTGGTGCCCCTGCACAACCCGGCCATGGAGAGGTCATGGGCCTTGCTCAAGGTCCTCAGAAAAACTCAGCTGAAAGCCCACAGAGATGGGCACAGAAACCCAAGGGAGCAGTGCTGCCTCCAAACCTCATCCCAGCGCAGGGGATATCCCAAGGGGGAGTACAAAGTGGCCTAGCAGCAACACCTCCAGCTCCAGAACTGCAAGCCCGGACCATGTTCTCCACTCCTCGCTCCCATCAGCTTTGCAGTAGCTGCTTCCCTGGACTTCGGTTTGGAACAGCGGGAGATGGGGAGTCCTGGTATTTCACTGCTCTGCAAACGGGCCCAACCTTAGCCCAAGCCTTGGCTGCTCCGAGGATACCGAGCTGCACGTGGCAAGATGCGAGCTGCAGCAGCTCCCCGCGCCAACCGCAGACCGAGCCGGTGCTCCGTTTGCTCTGCTGAAAGGCTTTTATCAAGACCTCACTCCCCCGATGCCTGAAGAGATCTGCCTTTCATAGCAAAGAAAATAAACCTCATCATTTGGCTTCTCTGTCAATCAAAGCTATTTATCACGCAGGCGAGGAGTTCAACCATTAATGGGATAAAGTTTCCTAATCTATCAAGCACATATGCCAACACCTAATCATTAGGTTCTCCATAAGCCTATACATTACTTACTCCTGACACAACCGATCATATGGCTCTTTCTTTCAAAATCATTTCTACGCCCACATGGCTCTCCAAGAGAAGAAAGCAGCCCCAGAAGAGGGAAAAACAAGTGTTCAGAAGCATAAAAGCAGGGGCCGCGTCAGCTCCTCAGCTGAGATAAATCAACACAGCCACTGACCTGGTTTCCTGATTTCAGGGTTCCCATTTCGCCCTCCTACACCATCGACCCTGCAGAGCTCCAAACAGAAGGAACCTGGGCACCCAGATGTGTTTGGTTTTGCAGGTCTGGAAGAGGGAAGATAACCAGGCCCAAGGAGGAAGATAACTTCCATATTTAAACAGCTACACATATTCCCAGCCTATTTCGGGAGCGCAGACAGAAGATAATAAGGAGCTCCACTTTCCAGGCTTACCATGTTAAGAGGATAAAAAGAGAACTCTTTTTAATGCTTGTGCCTAGATAGTGCAGCATTAAGGCTTGGCTTCACAAAGGGGTTTAGGACTCCTAAGTCCCGCTGAAATCAGGAAATGAATGGGCCTTAGGCTCCTAGGGGCCTTTGTGAGTCCTGCTCCGAGTGCCTCCTCCTCTGGGAACAAAGCCACAGCATTAGGAGAGGGCACAGGCTGCCCATGGAGCTCGGGCTCTGTCAGGTTACCTTAACATAGTGATGGACAGGCTGCCGTGCAGGCACCGCTTCTGTCACACGGGATCGCACCAGGCTGCACGCAACCCCAAAGCAGCGAATTAACATCTTGGTTCCGTTCCTTGGGTCGGTGGAATCCAATCCCTGGAGCTGCGCAGGAAAAGGAGCCTCGTCGTGCACCAGGTTCTCCAGCAGGCAAAGGCCCCCAGCACCGCAGCGCACCTCGCCGCAGAGCCCCAGCCCCGCGCGGCAGCTCCACACGGCCAGACCCAGAGCAGCTTTCCAAAAACCAGCATTCTGTGAACAAAGCCAGGCTTCGGCTTCCTCCAGGTGTGCTCCGCACCTCTGGAGAGCAGCAGCTGAGAGCATCCAGCATGGGGGGCCCCATTACGACTTCCAGCAAGAGCCGGCCACCTCCAAGAACCTCATCAGAGCTGACTCGGCACTCTGGGTGCTCAGCCTGGCTTTGGAGGCCCAACAACACAAGACCAAAACACACCGGACATGCCAAGAGGCCCTTGGGTTCCTCTGCCCCGAATTTATCTCGGGGAAAGCGCTCTGCATTCAGAAGGCAGCTGACCTCAGCAGCAGCCCCTTTCTTCCCAGCTCTCAGCAAGTAAAACGCCCCTCCGAGTGCTCTTTCAGCAGCGGGTGACTCGTCCCTCCGCGGTCCCCTCCTTTGGGCTCCCCATTTCTTCTCCTGCGCCGCAGCCTTGCACATGGAGCACAAGGACAACCTCTGCCAAGGACCAAGAGGACACCAGCAAGCCACTCTCCTTGCTCAGGGCCCTCTGCAGCCTCCTTGGCTCCTGGCCTCAGCACTGATGCACCTTCACAGCCCTGCCAATACCATGGCCAAGACCATGAGCGATTCTACCAAACACCCCAAATCCACAGGCTGGGACACCAAAACACCAAAAACCTTTTGGTGTTGGGGACACCAAAAGTCACTGTGCCAAAGCCAAGGAAGACCCTGCAGGACCACCATGAATGCAACGGAGAAGAGCCCCGTTGCGGGCACCCAGAGCCCCGATCTGCCCCGCTGCCCTGTGACAACCTCTGCTGTGCAAACACAGACATCAACAGGATGCTTTAGAGCCACAGACTTGGGGCATATAGTATTTACAGAGCCTATTTCACAATTGCCATGGAGTTTAAAGAACAGCAATGCAATATTTGTCTTACAAACGTGTCAATGGGAATTTATACATATAATATAAATTTCATTGCTTTGCGTCAGAGCCTGCTCTTTCTCTCCGTTCTCTAATTTTCTCGTTTCTTCTTGCTTTCTTTCAAGTTACAGAGATATTAAGTCCTCCGAATTATATACATTATTTTTTTTCCAAACGTAACTGTTCTCTGCAAGGTTGTTCCTCTGCCTTAGCAAGTTAAAACATCAAACAAAACCCAATTTACTAATCGGTGGTTAAGGAAAAACACTGCGGTCCGGGAAAAAAAAGCAAATAATAAGATCCTAAGTAAACCTAGCTACGAGAACTGCCAACAGCATTTAAAAATAGAGGTATCAGATGATGCTATTTTTATGCTTTTACCTAATTTTCTATCCGTCAAAAAGCAAACATGAAACAGAGGCCAGAATAAAATAAATGCGGTAAAAGAATAGCACAGAATGTACTCCCTGCCGTATTATGGGGCCACTGTATCGGCACAAGCATGCCAAATGAATTAAGCTGCTTCACAGCAGCTTAGAAGTAGAAATAATTTATATATATATATAATAAGAAAGAAGAACATGGCCCCAAGCTTTGCAAACCGCAGACTTCCTATTCAGTATTAAGAATATTAAATGGGAATTCAGCTAGATGCAGCAGTTCCCTTACCCCAAGGAGAACGGGGTCACTACTTCTGCGCCTCGAGATGAGCACAAGAGACCCCTCTCCAGAGACACGTCCGTGCCGTTGGCTAGAGCTCTTCCCACCTGCAGAGCCCGCCAGATCCTCCGCGGTACTGCGGATGCTCTGCGTCTTACAATTAAAATACTTCTTTACTGTAATAATATTGTGTATTGCTACTAAGAAACGCAGCTCGAGCAGTGCCTCCTTGCTGCCTGGACACCTGCACCTTGGCTGCCACGCGACTGCTGGCCAGAAGGACCAAGCTCGGCTGGCAGAGGTTAATCTCACGCCTAAAAACCTACTGGATTTGGGGCATCGTCCAAACTGTTAAGCAACTGCCTTGGTGCCTAAGCACAGACTTCGCCGCCCCACGCTCCAAGCGCTCGAGGTCTGTCAATACTTCCCTGGAAACGGCCTCCCGTGCTGCGGCACAAGGGCTGGTTTGAAGCGCTTGCTTTGATTGCTAACACGTGGCCTCACTTAGGAGATTGTATTTCACGGCGAAGTCGAGATGCAGTTATCATTTCAAGTTTTAAAACACTGTAGCAGTGGCTTTGAGTGGATAAACAGACTAAGCACAGTTAAAGAGTCCCGCTGGGGAGCCTTAAAAAGACTAATTTATGAATATGCAAACACTTTCGTGTCACTCAATTCTGATAAACTCCAGTTGGAAGAGCCCGCAAGAAGAAAAAGCCGGCAACGCGAAGGAAACCTGATACTAAACAAAGCCACAAACGGCAAGAGCTTACAAAGAAGAGTTATATTTAGGAATTTTATCCGAGGCAGAACTCCGTTTCCTTTCAAACGCAGTGCTGGCCGGCTTCCCTGCTTTGCTGTGGGCTCTTTAGAGGCTTTCTCCTTGTGCCCACACCGAGTTAAGAGCAGGTTCTCACTCCGGCATTCAAGCAGCCGTGATGAGCCAGGTAGCCAAAGCAAGGGGTTGGAAAATTAAGGAGTGAGAGGTTATTTTTACTTTCCGAGTAAGAGGTGGACGCAAAAACCCAGACTCACTTCTTTTCAGCGGAGGAGGGTTTTGACACACAAGCTCAATGAGGCCAGCTCTGCACTGCACTGAAGGAGATGCCCTTTTCCATGTCCAAAATATCATTATAACAAAGCTGCTCCATTAACAAGGACTGTCACATAGCCAGGCTTGGCCTTCCTGGAGGGCAAAGGGTTGCAAAAACTACCCTTTGTGTTAACTGAAGAAAAGGGGGCTCCCCAAAAGCAGAAACATAAGGCAATTACAACTCCTGCCCAGAGTTGGGTCACACAAAAAGTTAGCACAGGAGCTTCGTCCTCATGCCACGGTCAGGCTCTCAGCTCCTTAGCTTTCCAGGAGGTTTGCACACTCCAAACCTGGAAAAATAAAAAGTTAATAAGAATTCCTTAGCACCTTTTGCCCCGCTCAAATCAATTGCTGCTTTTTACAGCAGTATTTTGGAGCACGTCTCACTCCAGCGCAAGACGTGTCTGGATGCGCCCAGACTGAGCGCAGCTCGTCGCATTTCATAGCGCGACTTGGGTGTCCTTGGAGGATACAAGGAAGGATTTTGCACAGCTTCAGGAAAACCGCCAGGAAGCCTGACTACTGCAAGGGCCCTCTGCACAGCTTCAGTGCAAAACTCCGAGCGAAGCCGGCATCGCTGCTCACCCCAGAGAAGCCGTCACCACGGGGTCCCCCTCGGCACACGCACACAGCTAAATAACCGGCCCCTCGCCGAAAGAGAACAACAGCCACCAACACGATCTCAAAAACCTTTTTCTGCTACCTAACATAACGATGAAAAGCCATAAGGGCAGCAGCCACCTGGGTTCGCCAGAAAAGCCTAGGAGAAAACGTGCGCTCGCAGAGCAGATGCTTTGATGGAGCCTTTTCAGATGCAGTCTCACATCAAAATAAAGTTACAAGTGAAGGAAAGCTGCCCAGGGTGGAAAGTTTTCCTCTTCTTTCGCAGCTGCTCTCAAAAAAAGAAAAAAGAAAGAAAGAAAAAAAAAAAATCTATGCCACTTCCCCAGCATGGTGTGAAACGGAGGAGAATCAAAGACCTTTGAAACCTATTCCTGCTGCTCTCACCGTTGCCCCCAACAATTGGAAACCGGCTCATAGTCAGCCTCTTCGAAAGAGCTGCTCACCTAAGGCAGCGCAAAAATAACGTGCTGGTAAATTCCAGTGCAAATTCAGTAGTAAATTTACGTCCCCTGTAAATATAACTGACCTCCCGCAGCAGAGCCCTTTCGCACTAAGCTTCCCCCCGGCACCTCCGTGTGCGATGCACCTGCACAGGCACCGCGAGGGCGAGCACTGCGAACGCTGCTGCGGATGGACGCCTACGAGAGGCCTGGAAGGAAAGGCCACGTGTTCCAAAGCACCCAGGGAGCAGCGGGACGCGACGAGGTCCTTGGGAGCGGTCGCACCGTGCACCGGTTCGCGGTTGCCTGAGCGCAGGCGGAGAGTTGTCCCAAAACGCAGCAGCTGTGTGCAGGCAAGGAGCCTGCTTTAGGATTTGGTGATTATTTTCACGCGGAAGCGGCTGCAGCCGGGGAGCTCCGAACCCAAGCCCACAATGGGAAGGATGCCCAATTCTGAAAGGCTCCGGAATTCCGAATAACAAAAGTAGCTGCAGTCCCCCAAATCCCACCATTTGTTCCTTCAACAAAGGAGCCTCCGAGGCCTTTGTTTACCATAATGATTCCAAAACAGGATACCAAGAGGAATGAAGGGTTATCCCAGCAGGCACAATGCAGTAGGCAAATCGCATCCTGAAGCCGAGGGCGGCATGAATGTGTTCTGGTGAACATACTGCGCGCTGAATTACTGCTTCTTTTATTCCTTTTGCAGGACTGTTGCAGCGCTTCCTGCCTGGGGATGATTCACAGAGTCTGGAGGTCTTGTGGGCTGCATCTGCACCAGGGGAGGCAGCTCCCAGAAACTCCCTGTGTCTGGGTCCTCCTGCAGGGAAACGGCGATCCAAACAGATGTAAATTCCAGGAAAAGGTTCCGTTGCACGAGCAGTAAACCAGGGAGTATCCCGGATCGAGGACGGGGAAGCTGGCTCAGCTGGCTCATCCATGTAGTTGTCAAACATGAGAAGTTAGATATCAAGAAAAAAAAAAAAAAAAAAAAAAAAAAAGGCACCGATTTGGATGCTGAACCAAAACCAGGCACCGTAATCCAGAAATCCAGAAGATTGGATTGCACCTTGGGAAGCCTCTCAGCCCTGAAAGAAAACGTAAGGAATCCACTGATTTCAAGGGGATCCTTGTCAGTGCGTCCTGCAGAAAACACTGATAAATCTGCAATAAAACTGATCAGCTACAAGAAAAATGCAGCAGTAGCACAAGCTCCTTTGGCAATCATTGCATTTTTTTGCTTTTCTTTCCTTGCATTTACTGTCCTTCTTACAAAAGATGTCAAAAATGTGTCAGGGGTTGGATTTTTTTTAAAGGAAAGATGAAATTGTCACTAAGTACCCATAACTCCAGCAGCTGCGACAATTAAGGGAAAATAAATCCAGAAATTCGCAAATCAAAGGACACAATAACCACACAGAAAAGTTGCCTAGACAGTATGTGACTAAGCAGCCAACAAATTGCTGTACCCACATTGAAATAAAAACCCCACCTGATGGCACAGGTGCTGGAAAAACTTCCATCCCTCATGCTTTGAGCCTCTAAGATGACACGTGGGGTGGCACCATTGGAAGGGGCAAATGAAACTGCTGAAATAAAGAGGCGGGGGCAGAGAAAACCATGATTTTCTGTTCTCAGACTTTACAGCTAAATAAAAACCATCCAGAAAATCCCCCTTGCCTCTATTGAGCCAATAGAGGCCAAAAACTGTAGACTCTGTGGCACCTTCCAGCCCTATCAGAAGCCCTGTGGACTCTTGAACATCCTGGTCCATCCGGGGGTTTATACAACCTATGAAAAACAACAGCAGTCGCTCAAGCACAAAACTTCGCCGGAGTAATACGGAGGTTGGCAGTGCTATTAAACCCCTCGGATGGTGACTCGCTCCCCCATGTCCTTGGGGATGCAGCTCTGCACCTGCCTTGAGCAGGGCTCAGAGACGCTGCTTCACTCCTCTCGTGAGCAACACCAAGGAATCAAATCCAGGCTCCCAGGAAGTCTCTCGGTCTCACATCAGCAGTTTTCCCTTTGGATACCAGTAAAGGGAAGGAATAAAAAAGAAAAAAATAAAAGAATAAAAGTTCCTGATCCCAGAGGAATAACATTTAAGCAGGAACTAAACTGCTGAGGAAAACCCCCGGGCAGATGACTGATAAACGCCGCAGCAGAGGTGTTTCCCTAGCAAACCACACTACCAAAAACCCTCTTGGGAAGCCAAGAGGGTCAAAACTTGGTGCGCCAAAGACGGCGGCAGTTTGAAGGGGACCTGCAGGCACCTCCGCACAGTCAAGGAGTGATCCATGCTAGAGCAGATGCCCGCTCTGTTTCCCAGCTCCGGTGCTCATTTCAGCCTTCCCCAGCACGGCCTTTGATCCACGTTGGAGGCGTTTTTCCACTGTAGGACACGCCTGAGGTTCTCTTGGAATTGCACAGCAAAGGGCTGACACGAGGCCGCGTGGAGGACACTTTGCGGTGCAATTCCGAAGGAGCTGCCGGAGGCTCAGAAACAGCAGAGGCGGCGCGAATCAAGGGGCAGCAGTTCAGAAAACAGACGAGACGCTCAAATCCTAAATTTAAGGTGTAGCAAATTACCCCAGAAGCCAGAGAGGGCTCTTGGGTCAGACCAGGCACCTCCACCAGTTTGCAGGCACGTTTCAGAAGTCATTAGGCATTATTTACATTATAAAGTGCTTTTGAATGCAGCACATCAGGAAATTTCAGCCCCCTTCGGTGAGCACCACGTGGAGCCCATGGCAGCATCTCAACTCGAGGAAAGCAACACATTAAAAATAATTTACAGGCACCTAATCCTTCTAGCAACCTTAAAGCCCCCATCATGCTCGGACAAGGTGCAAGGCACGGTTCACACAACCTAGCTTTAACCTCTGGTTTAAGCATCACGCTGCACAAGGAGGCGGGAATAATGGAAGTGGAAAACGACAGTCTCGCTTTGGAGCATCACTTGCTGTTTGTTTCTCAGCAGTATTTTATTAAATGCTCTGGCATTAGGGGCAGGCTTCCAAAAACCTACCTTTTGGTTTAGCCCCTGCCTGCTCCAACAGCTGTGCAAAGCAACGACTGCTCTAAAAAGGGGAGCTCGCAAGCAGCCCTTCCCCACATGCAGGCAGCTCAGTTTTGCATCCATCCGAGTGCAAATTTGTTTTGCAAGTCGGATAAGGCTTGATCCGTACTTTGCCTGAGGAGCGATGACAGGTTCTGTGTGAAACTTTGCTTTTTTTGCACTCTTTCCGATGACAGTTTCCACAGCATTAAGGAAAGGTGGCTCCTGGTGCCCTAGATGGTGCTCAGGGAGCCGAATGGCCAATGGGGCATCTTTCCTCCGGAAAATAAGGAGCAAAAAGCAACACCGGCCGCAGGAAAGGGGCTCCCAGTTGTTTCCAAGAGAAAACCTGCAGTCATTTCAGGTTACCAAAAGGGCCTAAGCAACTTAGAGGGGCGGAGGAAAAAAAAAAAAAAAAAAGAAAGAAAGAAAAAGAAAAAAAGAGATTCCTATGGTAGCGCCCGCTCCCAAAGCTGTTAAATGTGATTTGTAAAAGTGCCTCCGCGGCCGGAGCGCGTAAATCCCCCCGACTTGCAGAGTGCCCTAAGTGCTAGCAGAAAGATGGTTAAAAGGTGGTTAGGCTCCGATTTCCCAATGAAATCAACAGGAATTTGGCACTGAGCTTTAAGGCTATGCCCCAAAGGCAAGGGAGAATTAAACTTGCAAGCTATTTAAAGGAGGCTTTTTCAGCGGTCAGATATTACCAGTCCTTTTAGTTCCTATCATTTAATGGATTGGAGAAAGGAGGGGGAGAGGGAGAGAGAATAAAATAATAATAAAAACAGAGGGAGAAAAAAAAAAAAAAAACACACATTTCCCTCAGAATTTCCAGCGATGCTTTTCTCGGCAGTACCAATTTTCAGAATGGCACCGAAAATAACGTGGAAACAGAAAACAAATATATCCTGGTGTTACGTTTGGAAAGCTCATTAAGATACATAGCAAAAATATCTAAATTTATGGGTTTGCCCACATCTTCACTTGTTTTTTGCAGCGCCTCCTCGCTCGCTCTGGTTAACACGGTAACCTGCAACAGAAGAATCCCAGTGAAACACCCTCCTCGGGAATCTGCAATGGAAATAGGCATTGCAACAGCGTTTTCTGCTTTAAGGAGGGGGAAAAAAAGCAATTTGCAGTTGCTTAAAAAAAAAAAAAAAAAAAAAAAAAAAAAATTGCCTTAAATGGTGTTAGTCAATACAACATTGGAGTTTTCTCTCCGAGCAGAGCAGAGCTGCATTCCTGGATAACCACTCACCCTGGGGATACGCGGGCAGACGAGCAAGGTCAGAGGGCCAAGCAGGCGCAGTCGGGCCAGGCACAGCCAGGACTGCATCGGGCCGAGCCAGGAGCTGCGGCTGGAAACCACAGCGGGCAGAAAATGCGATGGCATCGAGTCCTCCCTCGTGCCGCCCTGAAACACCAGCCCGGGAAAGAGCTGCCCGGCACCATCCATCTCTCCCAAACGAAGGAATCTGATCAAGCCCCAGTAATTTCCTTAGGATAGATTACGGCAGAAGCCTCGAGCAAGATTAACTGAATGTTCTGTCAAAGCCATTAGGCCTGGACTGAACTCAAAGAAAATTACGTTCACCGATGGCTTTGTATTTACTTTAAAACGCAGTCGTTTTGACAGGCTCATGAGGTAGAAGATCTCATTTTATGAAGGTCTTAAGGGACAAGAGGGACAGAAATACAACATGCTGCAGTCTCAGTCAGCAAAATGATTGCAAAATTACTTTACAACTGACTTTCAAAACTGCAAATCCAGTTATTCCGGGTAATTTCAGCCCTTCAAAAAAAAAAAAAAAAAAGGTTTACAGAGCTCGACGTTGGCAGAGAGTAACAAACTTGATAAGTATAATTGGGACAATTTGCTTTACTTGTAAAATAATGTTTGCACCACCATTGCCCTCAACTCCTTCAATTCGCGAGCTGCTCCCGACGCCAGAGCAACAATTTGATTTGCAGTCAAACCACACATATCCCCTAGCTCCGACGCAGGGAAAAGCAAAACCCAGGAACCCAAGAGTGTAAGAAAGCCAGAAATCACCCATTTTCTCCTAGTGCGTGCAACATCAGACCATTCAAAAACCAATGCTGGCATGCATGGAAAATCAGGCTTTTCACACCTTTTTTTAAATCTGTTTTGCCTATTCTCATTTTTAACAGGAAACCTCATGCCCTGAAAAATGAGGCACCCGAGGACTTTCACCATGGTTTTTAGCATTGAGAAAGGAAAGCATCAACCTAAAGCAAACAGAGCAAACCCCCCTGAGGGCCACCAAGGTGTTGCCACATCCACAGTATCCACAAAACCTACCAGGAGCATCCCAAGGAGACGAACATTTTTGATATTCGTGCTGAAGTCCCCTTTAAGCTACTAAAATCAGCACGGCCTCGGGCTCAGAGAGGAGGAATGCGGCGCGTAACGCACGTCCCGGTGACGGGAACGAGGAATCCAGTCAAGCCGGTAGCTATGGCTCCCAGAAAGCTGCTTTGCCTTGCAAGGAAAGGAGCAAAGAGCACGGGAGCACCCCGAGAAGCTAAAAAGCACAACATGAAAACAGGGTGGGAAAAAAACCCTCCTTATTCTGCAACCAAAAAGAGGGTGATGAGAATTTAGCAGGGATCAGATTTACAGAAACAGTGAGTCTAAAAAGAAGCCCAATGCCAAAGCGGTGGTCAGAGTGGACAGTACTTGTTTCTGAGAGGCGGGCACCGCCTTTGGAGTTGCTATTGATGCCACGAAGATCCTCTAGGATGCAGTTAAGCGCAGAGGGGTTTTGCAGGCTGCAGCGGGATGAAACTGATACTAGAGTCTAGCATGCAGCTTATTCAGTTGGTGCATATATATATATATATATATGTATACAAAAATACTCCTCATTCCTTGGCACCCCCACGCCTCAATGTATTATTAATAGCAGCGGAGCTCGGAGCGCTGCACACAGGAACGCTCCCGCTGCAACGTTTTGCGTGTTTATCCTCCACGGCTCCTCGCAATTCACTCTGCGGGCTGCTCCTTTAGTCCATTGGAAAAAAAGAGTACAAAGTGGGAATAAACCTCTGCTTGCAGGTGGCTTCTGCGTTCGCCTCCAAGACTGGTCAGGAATTCCCTTGGGAAGCACTCGCGGGGCGGTCAAGGTTTTGCAATTGGACTACAGCGCTGCTTCGAAGCCCTGCTCGCTCCCAGGGAAGAGGGGGACGAGCACAGATTGAACCGGGGGCCCCTCGCAATCGCTTGTGAAACCCCCAGCGACTCCGGCGAGGTCAGGATTCCACCCGAAGCCTCGTCAGCAAAATCCACCGCATTCCTTCCAGCTGCGAATGGGATCCCAGACGTGAACAAAACACCTCCTGTACGCAAATCTTTTCCTACAAACTTGCCCAAAGATTGAGTTTACAGTGCTGCAAGCTACCTATCGAGAGGTCACTTATACACCCTGCTATTAATTACAAAGAAGGAAATCACAATCCTTATTGCTCCATATGGCGACCAGAGAAGTTGACTCAGTGCTAAAGCAGAGCACTAGTTGTTGATGGAAAATATATACATATGATGCGAAGTTAGCTGAGGTGTCAGCCCGCATCCCACACTTTATCTATAGATGAGCAGAGCTTCATTTTAGAGGTTTATAAAAATATCCTTGCCACGTGGATGTAGCAAGAAGGTACAGTCTGATACCGAATCACTGTTCCTGGCTTCTCCACCATTTGCTGATTTTTTTGGGGACACTCTAAAAGGCACACAACTCTACCAGCTTCCTGCAGGCTTGAATTGCCGTAAAGCCAGGTCTGACTTGCTACCACCCTGCATGTAGCTCCAGGATCCAATGCTTAGAGGCCACAAAACGATCTCTAGGAAGAGATTTAAGCATCCTGGTTTATAAAGACGCTTAAAGACACCAGTTCCATTTGTATTTTTGGTGTAGTCGTCTTTAAGATCCCTAATTTTGAAACTTTTCTGCACAGCTCTACTGCAAGCTGCTTGCTCTAACTCTCTTCCAAACCACGTGCAACAAAAGCTGCAATCGATCTGCAAGGAAGGAACCTTTACACAGCTCAGGAGCATAACGCGAGATCTTTATATCACACCTTGCACTTCCTTTCACCCAGACTCTACCCCGAAGCAGCAATAATTCAGACTACAGAGTTAAAGAGCAACGCAGGCTCACGCTGCAATTCAGAGCGCTCCCTTCTTATTGGGGATCTGCAAAATACCGGCAATAGAGTGACCAGATTCCGGGAATTAACATAGTGCAAGTAAATAATAAAAAATAATACAAGAGAAATAGGAGCTTATGGCCCGCGGCTGCATGAAAGGAAGCAAATTAAAAAGAAATAACAGAAGAAGTTCTATCTTTAAGGATAAAAGCACGACTGCTGATAGAGCAGAAGTCTGCAGGCTGTCAGACAAAGACGGGGAAGCTGCTCTTTGATTTGTATCACTGCTGCCTGCACTAAGGCACTCACAGTACCGGATAGGTTTTGTGTAAGCACTGTAATAAATCCTAAATAAACACCCAGTGCAATAAATCTCCATCCCGGGCACGCTGGTGTTGGCAGAGCTGGGGTGAGATGGCCAGTTCCCAGGTACGCAGCACCACGCACGGGCAAAGACGCTGTCCTTCACGTGGCTATTCTGCAGGAGCAGAAAGCGGGCAGGGCACAAGGTAAAGAAATCCCAGAGTGAAATCCCAAACCAGGGCTTTTAAAAAAAAAAGAACAGGGCTTGTTTATGGGCCGCATGGGACATAACCACCAAATTAACGCGGGAGAGATTCAGACCTTGCAGAAACAGATGACTCGCACTCTATGGATGCCAACCGATGGCAATCCAAAGTTGCCCTGGAGTTTAAGTCTGTTTGGACAGAAAACTTGGAAAACTGCCTAAGCACATCCTGGAGATGACCACCCCTGGGATAAATACCCTCAATAACCCAGCGCTGCCTTGGACAACCCAAGAGGTGACCAGCTCCAGGGTGCAAACAGCCACAATCCGTCTTGAACCACCCGAGTTGCTTGCGAGGATACCAGGAGACCAAGCCTAGCACTGCCCGGGACAAGCAGGGCCACCTACCACCAAACCGCCCCTTCTGCTACATTATATTTAGCTTTTCTACTTCTATAGGCACCAAACCTACCAGCAGAGCCGGACGGGCTCCTCCTCACCAGCCAAAAGGAGCGGCAGCCGCAGAACAGAGCGAGACTGTTGCACTAAGCCGAAACCAAAAGTGACTCCTAGACGAGGACAATCAAACGCACTGAGATCCCTGAGTCACAGCGCAGAAACGCAGCAGGGAGGTCTGCAAAACCACCTTCTCAGGTGAGCTGCTTGCGACACTGAGGAATCTCAACAGGCTACTGGAAAAAGCACTGAAAACGCCCTGAAAATTATGTCTCAACATCCCCCGGCAGCCCAGGGCACTCGCTGACGTTTCCAAGCACCTGCTGAGCTGGTTCAAGCTCTCCCCCTTGCACAAAATCGAGCTGCAAATTCTAAGAGGTGACAGATGCAGCCTGATGCAAGAGCCTCCTGGAAAACGAGATCAAAACAGAGGTTCAATTTTCAGATTTTCACCCCAAAAACATGCATTTTGAGCTCACTTTATGAGGTAACACTCATAACCTCACACAGTTTTTAATGGAAATAAGTCTCCTTGGTGTTTTGCAAAAAAGACAGCGAAAACAAAGCTTTGGTCCTTATTTAGCCCTCATTACTTCTTCATCATCCCTCAATCAGGTGGCTGGCATGACACCATGGTGGAACCTCAGTGACACAAAACGTTTGCCAAAGGACGACGGCTGATGCTCTCTGCCCAAAGGCAAAGCAACAGAGACCTGGTCCGAGCTTGGGAAGGAGGATTATTACAGCCGGAGGACACTTGTCGGGCTGAGGCAACGGCAGGTTCACATTCCCAAAGCAGCTCCGACCCAAATCCTGTCCGGTTTGTCACTAGGAGGAAAAAGTGGCAATCGTGGAAGGGCTATGTGCTCGGAAGGACACGGATGAGGGTCAGCTGAACACCGCCACGTCTCTCCTCCCCACGGTTCGCAGCTCAGCTCAAGCTCTGCTGTCATCTCCCTGCTGCTTCAAGGTTGCTATTTCTGAAGGCAACTGAACTCTGGTCAGAGAAAAGGACTTTACAGCAGCGAGAAGGAAACCAGAGCTGGAAAAAGGTCGCACCGTTAAACATCCCAAGGCTTATTGGGACCAGATAGACCTATTCTGCCCGCAGGAGATGATTCTTCCTTTCCAGACAAGCAGTTTACTTTAAAATAAAAATGCAGCAGGTGCCAACAAAATTGCTGACCGTTCACAGGGGCTCTGCAGTAAAGGATGAGAGCCTCAATTTTTTACAGTAACTACATCCCCGAGAGCGTCCTTAAAATGCTTAAAGCGTTAGCCTGCATCCCAACACGGCACTGCAGCCCGTCTGCAAGGGAAGGCAGCCCTGCAGTCACTACTGAACCAATTTAGAGCCAACTCCATGAAACAAAAACCACCTTCAGCGTAAATACATCTCCCATTTACAAACGTAAGGAGAGTTAGCCTAAGCTGTCTTGAAATGGGATGAGAAAAAGAGTTTTCAGGAGGAGCAGCCATAGCAGAACACTTGGGACTGGGCTGCATGGAAACCGGGGCAGTTTATCCTCCCACTCATTTTGCACCGAGGTCATCAGACCCATCCTGTAAGTATTTCATAAATGGTACCAATCAAATGTTTTGTGCCAGCTCTGTTCCAAAGCCTTGCAAGACCTTAGCAGGCAATTTAGCGAGTGTACAGAAATGAATGGATCACACGGCAGGGTGTCTTCTCCTTGCAGGTGCGCAGAAATGGAAAAATCCAGGTATGCTTTGGTGAGCAGCCCCAGAGGAACTGAACTGTTATGCTTCTGCCACGTGCTCTTCCTGGAGAAGACGAGGCACCCAAAGGACGGCTGAGGGTTTCTACGAAAGGCATTTGGATTCCCGAGCCAGCTGCAGAGGAGGCCTCCTCCATCGTGCTTGCCTGCAGGGATTTCTTCAACTGTCACCAAAAATGTGAGTGGCAACGAGCTGTCACACCAAGCGCATTCGTGACAGGAACACAGAAGAGCAGATCCTCGTGGGATTAGGTCCGTGATGGGAACCAAAGGCTTGAAGGACTTGGTTTGACCCAAACCTGCTGCAGGTCCCCGTGGAGTAGGCGCTTAGATGAAGATACCTTGAGTCAAGAGCATATAACCATCTAGGCAAAGGAAGCCAAAATATTATTAATGAATTTGTAAAGATGAGCTCTCTGTGGAAGTTGTATTTCTCTGGGAAAATACAGAAATACCAACCGTAGCTTAATGGCAACAGAAAGCATCTCAAGAGGACTGGCACAGGAAAGCTGCCAAGCTGCTCTGTTGAGAGATTTCATCTTCTTTCTTGAGGGGTCTATTTTAAGACAATTCCAGTGACCTTACTTACCAGAGATTACACTGTATTTCAATTAATTTTTACAGCATTATAATTAATATTTTGGTGTCTGCTGGAAAGCACGCTGAGCTGGATAAACCCCACGTGCACAGCACAACTAGGCGCTATTACGATGGCGGGAGGAGGACGGCGAGAGCCCTGGAGCCACCTCATCCACGGCACAGGGAGGAGTCCCGTTCAGGAGGCGGTTCTCAGCAGGATCAGGATGCTGGAAAAAGGTCCATATTTGTACCTGCTTCGGGACCGGTCGGTCTGTCTGCAAACACGCTTCCGCAGGAGCCTGCGTGGGTGCTTGTGGTCTGTCAAGGCACACACTACAAATCACATTCATGGAAACTTATTTAATGCTGTTTACTCTGGGCTTGAATCACTTTATACAAAAGCCAAAACTTGTCTTCAGGGCGATACACAACTTTGTTCTAGAGCTCTACTCCCTTACACCATTCGCAGCAGTACCTGTTGCATTAAATTAAAATAAAATAAAATAAATCATTTCTCATGAGCCTTTCCAAAGTGATTTGCTAGGGAGCTGCCATGAAGAGCAAGTGAGCCTCGAATGCCCCTCTACAGGAGAGGAACAAACAAAATATATAAGAAGCCAATTCTATTCTCATCTCTCCTCAAGCGAAAGAAGGGCCCTGCAAGTCAGCGTGGGGCCAAGTCTCTTCTGTCATGCAACAACTTCCACCCAGGAAGGGTGGCCCTCCTTTACAATTCACTAACAACATATTTACTCGCACACTGACTATATATGTTGTACTTGGATGTCACAGCAGATTACTTGCTAATTACCCCCACAAAATCCCAAGTAATTAGCGCAGACTTCTCACTAGATGGAAAGGGGTTACAGGCAGTCATTTCCATAACAAACAACCGTGCCTAGTTGTGGCTGCACGGAGCTAAAAGGAGACGCAGCACCATGCAACCAATTTTTTAAACATGCTATAAGCTTTTGGACATGCCAAAAATGGGTATGTCCAAAGAGAGAGGTTCCCTAATGTTTTATCTGATCTTTCAGACAGATAAAAAAATATCTTTTCTGCTGACGAATGGAGAAAATCGTATTAGCAGAGCTGATATTCATCAGAATATTTTGAACTGAATATGTGAACTGCTTTTAACTGAATTTAAATCGATAACTCCACTACTGCGGTTAGTTTTATTGAATTGTACGTTGAAATAACATCAGTTCAATTATGCCATGATCACAGCATTACACTCCACCATGAGCCGCACTCATCTGGCTGGAAGGTGCAACACTCCACTTTGCTGTCCAGCATCTCCATAGCTTTTTATGTTGTTTTATTCAATAAGAGCTCCAGGTTTACACTGCTACACTAGTACCGTGCTCTTTCCTCGAAAGGGCAACGTCTTGAAAAGCCTGGGGGCTTTGAGAACCTTCCTTTTTCTCCTTTCAGAAATAAAAGGACTGGAGGGAAGTCCAAACTGAGGTTTCTAAAAAAGTTAGGGGAAAAAAAAAAGGCCAACAGACAAGACAAGACAACTCCTGCCAGGAAAATTAAAGTGAATCCTCAGCCACTCAGTGTGCATTTTCTTTCAAGTAAAGATGCCCTTGTGCACATCCCATCCCACTCCCACGCTGCAGACAGATTGGGAAGCGATGGGACCAGCCTGAGCCTTCCCTCAAAGTCCCTGCTGGGGCTGGGAATAACACATTGCGCTTAGACCTGAGGAGCTTGAAAGAATTTAAAGTCTCATATGGAGTTTTCTTTTAAATAAGGGAACATATTTAAAAAAGGCACCAGAAACAGTGGACACTAAGCCCTAATTCTCCATACAATTACTAGTCATTTCCACAGATCTAAGCAGGGTTTTGGTTGTATGGTGGCAGGGGATTTTTCCTCACTTTGGAGGCAGTTCCTTTCTTTTTTATTTAATGTGTGCAAACAATATTTGCACATGTGAGATACCTAAATCTTTGCTGCTCCTCCCTAGAGGGAAAGCAAGAGCGGAGTGGCCTACCATTCAGTATATGTATTTGAAAGTTTTATTACCTGTTAACATCTGCCTGTAAAGAGGGAAAAAACAAAATATATATATATATACACATATATATATATACACATATATATACACACACATCTACATATATATATATATATATATATATATATATATATATATATATATATGGATTCTTCGATTCCACATTTTGTCACTAGATACTTTAATTCTTAGAGCACCATCTCAGGGCTTTGAGAGTTCCATGAACTTGGTCTTTTCCTCGGCACAATCATCTCTGATTGGACTTAGGAGACATAAAACAAAAGGCATTGCGGGAACCAGGTGCTCTCATGCCCTGTGTTGGCAACATTATTTCTGAACACCTGACAAGTGGTCGCAACCATTAATCCTTTTTAGGGCTTTAGATGTGGTGGTGGAAAAATATATCTGCACACAAATGCAGCCTCACATTAAACAAAGTATGAGCTGCACACAAAAGCTTGGAATAGGCTCCTGTTAGCAAGAACTAACCGATTTCCTTACTATTAATGTTACGGTCATCATCACTAATATGCTCAAGAGAAAGCTCCTTCCCTCCTCCCAATGAGGAAATAAATATTTATATATATATATATTCACAACCTATTATATATATATGTGTGTGTGTGTGTGTGTGTATATATACACACACACAAAATATATATCTTGGGGAGAGTCTTTTCAAAAGTGAAGTCCTAGCTGCAATGAACCTGGTCTCTAACATGGGAAAGAACCAAAGAATAGCACTGCATTTTTCCCCCTTTCCACCTACTGTGCAAAGCCCCTTATTTCAAGGCACTTCTGCACTTTACCAACAGCTAGAAACTAATTTCCAGCCGACACGCGCACCTCGGAGACCGGGGTAGATTTATGAAACGCTGGCGGGAAAGGAAACCAACCCAGTCAGGAGCACGAGGAGGGCAGCCCAGGTGCAGACGGGGGTCCGCACGGGCCCCGTCACCAAAATGCTCGTGCTGCAAACACGGACAGACATTTGTTCTTTAAATGCACTCAAAGCAGGGTCCCCAGCCCATCAAATGTTCCACACTGCTGTCAGGTCTACTCGGATTTCTATCTCATTTTCCTATGAGCAATTAACCCACTAGACTTCACGCACCCATCACGATACTGGAGGGTTTCGCTTTTCCCAAAAAACCTTAGGGATGGGCAGGAAAGCACCGAGTTCCAACACTACCTGCAACGGCATTCTGCTGGCTGCCAAGCTGAGCTCGGGTCTTTTGCCCTGCGTACAAATGCTAATTACAACTCAACACTAATGCTAATCCTGACATCTGCTAATTAAAAGATCACATCTTCTGCAGAGTCAGCAGTGTTATTCAAATGAAAACATTAATCAGTTTAAAATTAAAAAATAAATAAATAAAATAATCAACAAAGCAGAAATTTTAGTCCTTGGTTCAATTAATATCAAAGCACAGGCTGGGAGTACTCGAGAGCAAGTGTCAGTATTTGCACGGTCTCCGAGACCGTCTGATCCTTTCAGTAAAAAGGGAATATTTCAGCATGGATTTCTCTGTTCTCAATGACTGCCCACTTTCCCTCTCCTCCCAAACCTTCTCTAATTCCCATTTCTCTTTAACCGTGGGACGTTTGAAATCCAAGAAAAGCCATCTTCAACCAGTGCTGATGGAGATATTCCAGAACTGCCCCCTATTTAACCACACACATCAAGTAGGGAAGAAGGAACAAAAGCAGAACACGAATCCGACACAAAAACCCATCACTAACTTGCTAGAGCCTCCATTCCTGGATCTTCAACCAGGAGCAAAGAAATCCTTGCTCAAAACAGAGGGTTCTGTCATGAGAGCAAACAGTCACTGCCAGATGTTGTTGAGGCACCCCCCTCTTTTGGGTTAGTTTCTCCATGTTTATCTCAAATTCAGAGCCTGAAGTGCTCCATCCCAGAGGGATGCACCTTAATCCTCCAATTTCCATGGAATTAGGAAAGGTCCAGCAGCAACTGGAAGTTTTGACTGCAGAGAACAAGGACCCCATGACCCAGAACAACAACTTTCTATGGATCCTCCTTTAAAGGAGGAAAGAAGGAGACACACACACACACAGTTGCTCTATGCCAGAAAGATAAGACTTGGGAGGATGCCTCAAACAACAGCAAAAGCCCCCAAAAACAAATCAGCCCATTGCAGTAAAATAAGGGTCTCCAACTGCAGCAAACTCAAAGCCAGGGCTGCGCCAGGACCAAAACGAGGCTCCTGGCTCATTTTGCATGCCACTGTTTAAAATCTGTGCAAAATATTTTGCATTTATTGTTTTGCTGTAGCGCAACAAGAGAGCTATTTGCATTTGTCAGAGCCATTAATATTTTTATTTATAAGGAGACCATAAATCAAATTTACTGCCTTTTTAACAAGGCTAATCTGAAAATGCTCTTTTCATGTAAGGTGCCAAGGTTTCTTTCCTTTATGTGCTCAGCTCTATCTCCGAACACCGTTTTAATGCAATTGTCATCTCACTTGCACTTAAAAATTTCCACTCCGGGGAAGTCTCGCCCTGCAATATATCTATGACTAATAATACATTGTGGCCAGTTATAAATTAGTCATGTTGATAAAAGGTCTAACAAAGTTACCAGGATCATTTCGTAATGCACAAGCAATATTACCAACTCTGATTTAAATAGAATAGGCAATTCAATCAAGAAAAAAAATGCGACAGAGCCTTGCGACAGCAAAGGAACCTTAAATCATTAATGAAGCTAAGAGCTTAATGTATGCAAATTAAATTATATATGCATATTTCAGCCAACTAAAAGTTTATGTGCATACTTTACTCAGGAATCTGTCTTGTGATATGATTAGAAAGAAGCAGTGACAATTCAGATTTTTTTTCTTTTTTATTACTTTGGACTGTAAAGCCCTCATATAATTTACATTCGCTTATAAAAGGTACAAAACTCCATCGATTAAAGATGGGTTTGAGGCACCATAAATAGCCTCCAGCGTTGCTCAGAGCCAGAGCATCGACTGAGCCGCAGCTCTCGCCAGTCTACACCAAAAGAAAGGCCAAACACTAACATTTCCCCACATTTTAATTAAAACGTTGCCCATTTGCCCCTGTTCCCGTTACCATTTCCACGCTGGGCAATCACGTAAGATCCAACTACCCAATTAATATCTCTAAATGCTCACAGCACTTACAATGTCACTTTTCAACCCAACTAACAGTGAGTGAAGGTTGATAACTAATATTATCAGTCCCCTTTTAATTTTTTTTTTAAACAAAAGAGAGTGAAAATACGGAAAATGAAAGGAAAGAACAAACAGCTGCTATTCCAGTAATGCTATTCTCAACAGTATGCAAGCTATAGATACTAGATAAAACAGAAATTCAAGGTATTCCAATAGCACAAACCCTGGAGACTGCACTTACTTACCCAAGCATTTCAGCTTAAATAAATAAACAAGCAGCAAAATCCTGCCTTCACACCAAGCTCATCTGGCTGTGCTCCAGAACAGGTTTTGTGCTTCAGAGCCTGGATTTTAAAAAGCAAACAAACAGAACAAAACAAAACAGAAAAGGTGCCCCAAAAGGCCCAATAAGCACATGGAACACAGGAAAGTAGGAAGAGGAGAAGATAAAAAGTGCTATCTTAAATATCTTAAGCCCTTTTATCTTAAGCCAAGGATCAGTTCTTGCATCAATCTAAAGGTTATCCTAGGGAAGACACCATAAACATCCACTAATGTCACCCCATCTACTACCTAAAACATTTTAGACCACAGTTTACTCAAGCAAGTACAATTCACACATAGGTAGAGCTCGTTAGCTAACTGCTACAGTTGCAGGGTAATATAAAGTAATTTACTGAAATTTCTGGAGTTTCCTTCAGACCTTTTCCATGTCCAGTAGAGGATCCATGCTGTCTATGGACCATTCTCCTATTGCTCCCTGCTCACATATGCATGGCTGGCAGTCTGCACGCCCTGATATTTTTCAAAGGGAATTTAAAATTAACGCCTTTAAAAAAAATTAAATATATATAAATCAACACTACAGAAACCAGCCCAACTCTAGGAACAGTTTGCATTAACAGCTGCTGCAAAACCAGAGGGAACACATGAAAATAATAGTGAAGACTCAGGCGACAAGAACATAACAAATTTGCAAAAGCACAGAGCGATTTTCAGAGTAAAGTTGGTGCTTGGACCAAATCCTTCACCTGTGGCCACTACTCTTCTCACACTGCTCCTATCTCTCAGTTGGTAACCAGCAAAAAACTAATTTTCTTCAGCAAGTAGATTTTTTCAGGCCATTATTTTTCCCCTCAAAAATTGCAAACCTTAGAAGACTCACTGAAAATAAAGACACAACTAAAATATCATTAAAATGTCACATTGAAATCCCTGGGAACGCACCTTGGTGTGCAAGCGCTGCCCTGCAGAGACAGACGTTGACCTCCCACTTTGCATCTTTTCCAAATCATGGCCTTCAAGATGCCTGAAAGTGTTGACGCAAACTTCAAACAAAAACAACTTTTGAAACACAATTTAAAAAGATAACCAAGGCTAAAGCCTACTGAGGAACCCTGAGGAAAATGTTTTAGAACACCTGAACCAGAATTGCTCATTTTCAGCAAAGGCAGCCGAACATTCGTTTTTAAAGCTTTTTTTTAAGGCAATGAGTCATACCAAGGCCTTTCTCAGCTCTAACCCCATGTGGCTTGCCTTCGATTTTTTAATTTGATCTGACAATTATGACTGTAAAACGTAAATTGAAATTTAAACCCCAGCGAAGTAAATACTTGGCAACATCTGCTTTGTTTTCATTGTTCATCTCAAACTTGTGCAGAACAAGAGCAGTTTTAAAAGATTCCTCATCATTAGCTGATCGTCTGTAGTCAAATACTTCTGTCAGCTTGCTTTTATTACCAAAAAAAAAGGTGAAATTGGCATTTTACATTAAGAAAAATCCCCCCCAAAAAGGTAAAGAGAAGGAAAAAAGCTTGCTTACGTTCTCTAATGAGGGCAAAACCATCCTGACAAGGGTATTGCACAAATTATATCAGCTGTCTGCCTGCAATGAAAAACAACTTGGCTCCCGGCAAAGGCTAAAATGCAGGTTTTGACATTGCAGGAACTTGGCTTACAAGTTTATCTGCCTCACAAGCCGTAATTAAAAGAGCAGGGATCACTAGCAGCTACCACAGGTGACACAAATCACCGCATCCCCTCACAGAGGCATTTCCAGCCAATCCAAACCAAGGATCCAGGCACCAGCTGAAAAATATTAGAGCTGGTAGGAAATAATTGGGACCTGGTGAGTGAATTGAGCACAGCTCTGTGTTTAGGGTGCAGGGAAGACCCTTTGCTCCCACATGTGCCCCAAGCCTTGTGCAAGGGGAAGGGAGCTGAGGCCGAGCTGTGCCCAGTTTTCCTGCGGTACGTTAGGAAGGGTGGGAAGGAAGGGAAGAACAACCCACTTTGCTGGATGCAGAGCAAGTTAGCTGTTTTTAAAACACACGCACAGTGCATTTGTACTGCAGTGACAGCTCAGATTTGCAGGCGGGAGACGCTCTTTTCCCCGGCTGGTTTGCCGTGCGGCCCCCGAGGCAGATGGCAAAGCTGAGGGTCTGGGCTGGAAGGGAAGAGAGCGGCCGTAACCCCCGTGTCGCCAAAACATCTGTCAGGCTGCAGCTCTCGCTCGAGTGACCGTTCCGGAGAGCCGAGTGGGGGGTTTTTTGAGTGTTACAAAAAATGGGACTAGTGGGAAGCGCACCGCAAGGCCAAGGCAGCTGTTTCCCGGGGTGGCATCCACCTCTGCTAACGCGAGGCATTTGCAATGGAAATGTCTATCTGAATTTGCCACCTTGGGCTCCCTTCACAGTCAGTGGAAAGAGGAGAAAAGAAGGGAAAAAATAAATGCAGCATTTGGTCTGCCGGGTTTTAAATGCCTGCACAAGAAGGAAGGGAAGAGCGCCTTAGAAGGGGCTGCCTCTTCCCATTAACCAGAAGGGCAATTTAAATGACTAGCTGACATGCAGACAGACATCTCTGGCCAGATAAACCAAAACTACCTCATCCTTCAGCTTTAAAAACAAAGAACTGAGCCCGCGGTGGAAACAGGGTGCAGAATAGAAGAAGAAAATTAGAAAAATGCCAATTAGCTGAACAAACAAGCAATGCCTGCTTCCTGCATGCCAGATTTCGGCCCAGCAATAAAAGCTTTTTAATGAGTACATTAACCATTTCAGGCTTAATTGCTAGCAGCCTCCAGCGACGAGGGGCCGAGCACGGGCCAGGGCCCTGCCGCCGCGGCCCGGCCACGCTCCACGCGGCGAAGAAGAACGACCAGCGCCCCGGGAAAGCCGAGCCCCTCACGGGGAAGCCCCTCGATACGTTCACGTGAGTTTGCTTGGCAATTGCAGGGGAAAAAGAAAATTTGAAGCGGTACAAAAGCGCCAGCAGGGCAGAGGCAAGACACGGGCACAGGCATGTTCCCGTCACGACCTGCACTTTCTGATAAGGGGCAGTAGGAGCTGCATGACATTCCTGAAAGATACAGCCATTCTCCTTCATATTTTAATCAATAACAGGGGTCATCTCTAAACGTTTCATACAACCCTTCATGTGTCTCTAAGCCGAATGAGGCAGATCTCTGCAAGACTCAAGCCGATTCACTCCAGCCTAGCCAGGAAAAGTCATTTGAGATAAACGGAGCAAAAACTTTAGTTCAGAGGGTTCAGATGTCAATTTACATCTAGTTTTACTCAGTCTATATTGAGAAGCTGTAAGAGCAACTCACTTGAATCAACGGAATATTTAAGAAAATCAAACAAAAATAATCCATAAAACAACCTCTGCTGGTCTCCATCAACACACACAACTTTCAACCAAGAGCATAGGGGCATTGCAACTTTTTCTAGCAAGCATGCTCCGGTTTGCAACTGTGTTTCCTATGCAGAATCAATCTTTCTTTGCTTTTTCCACTTTGCTTGTTAAAAAAAGAAAGAAAGTAACCAAGTTTTCATCCTCGTACCTACCCCAAGGAAGAAAAGAATAGCGCCCAGCTGTAAAGAGCTGTAGAGCTATGAAAGAACCCTCTTAAAATGAGCACAGTGACATTTCCCCATGAACTACATATGTACCAGCCAACTTTCTCAATATAGAACATAAACGGACCCACCGTATCAGTGCCTCGCAAGCAGAAATCTGCAAGGGAGCACCAGGTTGCCACCAAAAAGACTATGGAGAGAGAATACCTATTCCTTATAAGTTTTCTCTCATCACTGGAACACAGTAAGAAAGGGGAACACGCTGGGAGAGAGCCCATGTGCCTTATGTGCAGGAACTTGCATCCTATTCCTCAAGCAGCCTCCCTGGTTTGATGGGGCTCCCATGAAGCTTAAGGAGCTGAGCACTGATCACACGGGCAATTCATGGCGTGTAATATCTTCAACATCTGCTGCAACATATGACAGGATAGTTTTCCTGCACACACATCTTATTCATGCCCCTGTGCACTTGTGCTCTCATCTCCCTCCTATCTGACTGCAGCTCCCTACACCCAAAAAGAGCCCGAGCCCCAAAACACACCGCGCAGCTATCTCGCTGTCATCTATTATTCAAGAAAGGTCTCGTGGAATAAATGTCTGTTCTGAGGCTCTAAACAAATTTCATTTCTGAACACCACCGTCTGCAGCCCAGCGGGCCATTTCACCAAGATAAGATCACACATTTAATCAAACGCTTCAAAAAAGAAATACACACCGCGTTTGCTTAATAACGTCAAATAATAAAAGTGCAGCGCTGGCAGCATACTAATTTTTCACATTCTTTCTTCTTTGAGGGTTGGCTCAATAGTCAAGGTCAACCGTACATGGGATTTCTTCTAATTAGGGTTTCTGGTAAAGGCTGGACCTGTGCGCTCTCACCACTTAGCCACTGTTTTGCCTAAAATGAAGACATCTCTCTTTCATTTCAAATTAAATCACTGCAGTATCCCACCCAAGCGGGGACAGACAAAAGCACGTCACTGTTAACTCAACAGAGAGCCTACATGAAAGACAACAAAAAATCCACATCTTTTCTGGTCAACAAGGAACCACCCACATGCATGTCTATGGTGTTAAAAAGAAAAAGAAAGAAAGATCACGATTATCTGCTCTGTGTTTGGCTACAGCTCCTGCTGGAGCAAACCAGAAATGTATCCAAGTCAGGATCAGGAGTAGATCTGGCACTCTTAGGTCAACATAAGTTTTGCCATTTTCTTTATCGTCAGAGCAAGAAGAGGAATCAGATGAAGATACTGTGCCATCTGCAGTGCAACACACCAGATTTCCATCATATTCATCTGCTATTCACTTATTTTGTCTATCGAATATCTTTTTTTATTAATTTTTAGATTCCTCGCTCTACTGCAGAAGAAGCCCAGACCCTGGCTGGCCTGGCTCTCCTTCCCATGGATGGGGAGGGTTAACAGCTCAGACACAGCTGACCTCAAACCCAGTGGAATTTTCAGCCCTGCCGACCCCTAGGCCATGCTCCGTCCTCCCCTATCGCATCCTTCCAGCCTTGTGCTGGTCTCACACGGGAAGAGGAAGCACTGAGGAAGACAACCCACCACCCACTCTCCCCAAAGCTGTAGAGAGACAGCAAGGTCTTGCCAGGAGATACTCCCTCCCTGCATTTCTCCCTGCATAGCTTTGATTTATTTGCTGTATTTTACCAACCCGTCTTTCCAAAACCAACCGTGTTATACGAAGAAGCACCCTCTGCTCCCCGTGTCAAAACGCATGACACAGGCTTTAGAGAGACTCATAGGTGACCCACTTAGAGAGATCTATGCAGCGCCCTGCAATTGCAATTGGGGACCACTCGCCAAAAGGGCATGGGTTATCACTTGGCACCCTGCAGGGACTATATTTCAAATACCCAGCGGAATTAATTTTATGTGGAGACCTGCATCATTTTGGAGTCGTATGCAAGACAAGCAGCACTTCAGTGCTCCTGTCTCTCCCCACAAAAAAAAAAAGGAAGAAAAAAGAAATGGAAAAGAGGGGAAAAAAAAACAGCACACACCTGCATCCATTAAAGATAATCTAAAATGACATTTTTCTTGAAGAAGACAGTGCTATGGGATTTGAAAGCGCAGTAGTCGCATCATAATTTCCCTTGGAAGGAAGTGGCATAGATACGCCACACTTCCAAATGATTAAAGGCCCTGATTGCAACATCCTAAATCTGGAGGAATAGCAGCTTAGATCACACTCGCGCCTCTAACAAGGTCGTGCTGCAGCACAACGGTCTCTCGAACCACCTGTGGCACGTTGGAAGCCAGAGCAGGGTGTTCTTTGGGTATCCTGGAAAAATGATGTACTACCTGACTGTAGATCAGTTTTGCATGCCTCCATCACCCTCATGTACCAAGTAATTAAGGGCAAACTCCATCAGCCTTGCATTGCAATAAATAAATAAATAAATGACAAATCAGGATGATATTTTGGGATACACTGCAGACTTTGTGTGCCTTGCTCAAAGAAAAAGAAAAAACTCTTTGCAGAGAGTGACATTGATTTGCACCGTGTTGAAACGATGCAAATCGTTTCAAGGGAGGAACAGAAAAGGAGGGAACAGAAGCTTTGCAACCCTCCTCGACTCTGCCCAACAGCCAAACCTATTCACAGAGATGGGCGCTTTTTTCCCCTTCTCCTCCAGCAGTCTTTAGAAGAGCTTTGAAGAAAAAGACACCCCCAGCAAGCTATTGAAAAGCTCCCTGCAGGGGCAGCATTCAGGGTACCCACCCATGCAGAACATCAAAACCCGGGCTCACGGCCCTCCCCTGTTCTCCCAGGCTGAAGCTAATGCCAACTTTCGGCAGTGCCCCATGCAGCACCTTCCACCGTGCTGGTCGCCAGCCCATGCAGGCTGGCATTAAATAAATAAATAAATACACAAAATAAAAGTCCATGGCTTCCTCTTATGCCCAGCTTGAAAGCCATGTTGTCGCATTCTGCAAAACTGAAGCTGAATTTAAAATTATGCAATTATGTGTTCCTGCCATATGCATTTTTTAAGCTAAAGCAAGTGAAGCTTCTCATTTGCTCAGCTTCTCGGGCAGGATTCACACCTCAAACCCCACATCCCATGATGGAGCTATGCTGTTAGCAGCACCTGAGCTAGCTCAGCTCAAAGGTAGCCAGAGCGTTTGATGGGATATGCACATACTCCTCATCTGAAGGAAAATTCTATCACCATCAGGAGAGCTGGGAGAATCACCTCCACCACGCAATGAGGTCTCTGCTTTCTCTGAAGGAAGGGGATTAAGACAGGCTTGGAGTTAGTAACTTCAAAATGGAAACAGGCTACCAGCGCAAATAAGCAAAGATCAGCACCAATTCTGGCAACATCTACAACTGCTCAACATATCTGAAAATCTCTTCATTTTATTTTGGCATCTGAAGAGCAACCTAGCAACTTGGTCGAAAAGCGTGAAACTGTAGGCAAATGTATTTTGTTTTTACTGTCCATCACTCTATCTATGTCTCCAAGGCTTGAGAAAACACTCCAGAAAAATATATATATATTATCTCCTTCTTCATTTTATTAAAAGCATTTAAAAATGTCCCTGTATTATCGGCACAGAACAAGAACAAGCAAGAACTACGTATACAAAGACATACATACAGGTATGTAGGTTTTACATTTAAGCGCGCTTTCAAAGTTTGACTAAGAGAAAGCAGCACTCATAAATACATACATATATGCACACATATATAGTACTACACGAATGCACTAAGACACTGCACTAGTCAGAAGGTTTCTATCGCCCCAGCTTTAAACAACATCCATTCATTCAGTATACTCATGCCTGTAACTAGATTCTCATTTTTTGTGGAATGGGAAAGGTTAAAAGTGTTAATAGAGAAGGGACTTATTGTACAACCCCGTACGCACTGCACGTGATTGACAACTGTTACAAGTCAGCTATTTGTCGCTGGCTTATAGCACTTGGACACTGAAGAGAGCCCTGGTCTAAACCCAACACCTCGGAAAATGCTTTGGAAAAGCTCTACCAACACTGAAACCTTTACATGGGACTTCAGAGTGCAGCAGCTCGTAACTACATTTTAGACACCCATTCTGCAAAAACATACGCAGTCATGAGCACTTTAACTTTGAAAGGAAACATTCATGTTGTTCCTTTGTATTTACGACATTTTATCCTAAGATTTGGGAATGCAGAGCTCCACTGCAAAGTCTGAAATCGATGGCTTGGATCTTCACCAGCTATAAATCAGTGCACCTGCTATGAAGTAAGAAAAGCTATTGCAACTAGCAATAGCAAAACTTTGAATCTATCTATTCCAAATACACTACAAACAAACAAATAAATGAATACTTGGTTTCCTACCAGGTATTGCCTGCAATGGATCACAGTTCTCATACTGACTGCAGCAGCAAGTTGCAGCTATAGGGTTTATAAACATTAAAATACCTCCCACCCGATTACTCACATGTTAACACGTTGGTAAAGATACTACAGCACAACAAGTAGAAAAGATACTGTACCTAGAGCTATCCAGAATCCGCCCCTGTCAACTGGGGTGGGAAAAAACCTCATTTCTCCTTCTTAAGTAGCCACTATTCACATAACAGAAAAAATAAAATGAAATCGACCACAGAACTACTCACTCACCAACCGAGACCTGCAGATGAGATAAATGAAGATGAGACTCAATAACTGCAGGTTTGGCTAGGCTGCCCTTGTGTCCCATTTTGTTTAGGTACACACGGTGCCAAGGTCATACTGCCATTCCAAAGAGCCCGGATGGCATTTATTGAAACACCCCGTTTATCACAGATTCCTGCTCCCTCCCCACTGGCACATGGAGCAATTCCCATTGCAGCCAAGTATTTTTAAGTGTAAAATGTTTGTCAGGGCTCAGACAGCCTAGGAAAAAAAAAAAAATCACGTCAAGTACTGTTTAATAAATAAAACAGTGGTCCAGAACAAAATTAAAATATAAAATTAGATTTTTAACTGCCCGAAAGGCAATTTCCTTCCTGCAACTACAAATGCTCAGTGCAATGACTGATAAATGCCTCTGACTTGCAGCCAAAATCCGAAGGCCCTTTGAAAGGCCCACTGAGGAGAAACCTAAAGCGCACACACAGGGCCTGTTATTTTCCCAAATGCGCCTGCTGTCTCGGCTTCACCCCTGCCATCCCAGAGGCACCTTCTGCAGGAGTCACAGGCGCTGCCCTACTTCGTTACTCAGCAAAGAGCACCCAGTCATTTCCCCAGGTACAAAGGCTGCTTGCAAGGCTCCAGCACATCCCATTGCTGCTGAGCTGCTGTTTGGTAGCACTTTGCTGAACCCCAGAGGCGTTAATTCATTAGGGGAAAAACAACAGAAATCAAGGTGGTTTTAGAGCAGCTATGTTAAAAAGCAAAGCCTAGGCTGTATGCAGGTATGCAAGAAATGCCTGCAGGCTCAGCAGCTAAAACCATGCCCTGGGGTACCAGCTTCAGCAGAACTGCCCCACAGACTGGAGCAGGAGGTGGCCTTCCCTGCCATTAAAGCAGCCAAGAACCAAAAGCGGGTGTTTAAAAGCAAGCTCCTCCTATTCTGCCTCAGCTTTGAGACGCTCCTACTGCCTGTCACAGAGTGCTGGAGATCTAAGCACTAGAAGAGCCTGGAAAACACAACCACGCAACCAAAATGGGGATTAAAGAGCTGGAGACTCAGTCCTGGCAAGGACCCTAGCAGAGACTCCAAGGTGACCAGGACTCCAGGAGATGACATGGTCACAGGCCAGCAGGCCACACTGCTGTTCCTCCTAACATTACATTTTGGTAAATACCCCGGGCAATATAAATTATAGATGAACACAGAGCTCTCAAAGCATTTCCTACAGGTGCAGCACAGGTCACAGCACGTATGTGCAAAATTTAGTTCCATGCTGTCTTTCTGATATTCACGTTCTAGTCATTAGACATTTGCTGTCTAATGAGAAGGGGAGTAAAAATCTCTTCAGAGCTTCAGCACAACTCAGCTTGATGCACAACCCAAAGTGGCAGGACAAAACTTCTTTACTTTGCAGGGCTGTCTAGGTTTCTCAGCATTCTCTTCCAGCATATGAATAATGGCGTGTTGTTAGGACTGATTCAACATCACCTCTCCAAAAAAAATCCTTGACTCGTTTTTTTCAGATCCTTCCTTTTAAGATGCTCAGAAGAGTATGATGTTTGATTAAAAAAAAAGAGAGAAAAACAGCAAAATTAAATTCTAGCATAGCCACCATGTAGCACAAAAGAGTTCGAAGCACAAAGAGTGCCCATCCTTCATATTTTGCTTCTTCCCGATCCATGCTGGCTCCCCAAGTTCCATCTTCTCCATCCAGCCAGCCCTCCCTGCGAACGGCGCAGTCCACACAAAGCAGTTTCTCTGTGGACACACAGGAGTCGACCCCTACCAAAGTTTAAGGGAATAAACCAGAACGTCCCTTTGCAAAGACGCCATCTGCCCATGCGCCTCCTATTTACTCGCGCTGATGATGCGCTCGCTCGTGCTCGGAATGTGAAAACCCCCCGTCAGAGCCTCCAGCCGACAGGAGGACCTATGTGAAAGGTCACGCGCATTCATCTCCAGAGCTGCCTCGTCACTCAACCCACCCGCCTGCAAACCTTTATTCTCGTTTGCTGGAGTGGCTGCTTCCATAACTCTTGGAGGGCAATGGAAATAAGGCTACTTAAGGGAACACTAGGAGCTACGCAGGTGCATCCTCTTCAGCACTGAGGAGGAGGCCATCAGGAGAAGGTGGCAGAAGACAACCAGGCACGAGCCTCCATCTCAGGCATCTCTTGCACTGGGTCTTGCTTCAGGGCCCACTGGCACCCGGCCTCAGGGTGCACATGAGCCCCACTGGCTCTTGGCCATGCCCCCACATCAAAAAGCCAACTGCTGTCTGGTCAGAGCACCCGAGCCAACACTTGCCGGCCTGAAATAGCATTAAGCATCCTACAGCCTCACACAGCAGAGCTCGGCGTTCCTCTCGTTCTCGCCAGGCATCTTACACAGAAATTAAATGCAAAAATTCAACAAATCCTCTTCTAGGAGGAGGCCCCAGAGAGAGGGGAAAAAAAAAAAAAAAAAAAAGGAGGGGGGAAATCATATTTTAATGAATAATAAAATCCTGCTGAGGTCCTGGGTCAATATTATCTTTGTATCAACTTGGGCTCTGTGGAAAGACGCACGTAAGATCTGTATAAGCCCACTCCTTGTTTTGCTAGCCGGAATAAATGCCCAGCGGTTGCTTCCTAGCAAAGCAAGCCGAAGCAGGCAGGAGCACCCACACCGGAGCACTAGCGCAGCAGCAGCTTCAACCACAACACAGGCATTACCCGACTTCTGCTCACGTTGTGTCTGCTGCAACCCGCACCCGGGCGTTCCACCTCGACAAAAACACTGCTTGCCAACAGGAAGGACCCCAGCCCCAACTTCGGCACCCACCATCGTCAAGGACGTGAAGATTTTCCTCCTTCCCTGCTCCGGTATCCTTAATAAGCGCAGATTTTTTGACAGCAGCCTCTAACCGGTAACACCTGGTTTACCCCATAAAAATGCCATTTTGGGGAGGTTTTCTTTTTTTCTTCTTCTTTTTCCCCCCTCTAATGACTGCACAGTAGAAGCCTGTTCGTATCGCAGACCCCGGGAAATGATGATAAATGAGCTCTAGGAAACGCACACCGCTGCTCAACACCGAGCGACCCGCATCGGCCGCGCTCGGAGGGACGGCATTGCAAAAATGAAAACGGAATTCCTTTATTTTTAACCAAGAAAAATAGAAATAAAAAACCCTCACTGAAGTTACCGTTGAAAACCTTGAACCAAGGCTCAGGAAAAATAAAAATAAAAATAAAATAAAATAAATCAGTGGCACAATAGAGCCAGAAACGGCAGCTCGCAGGCTCCCTCTCTGCCGTGCATCCAGACACAGATGGCATTTTCACCCTTTTTTGAATCTCACGCTCCTCCTAAGCAGCTAGTTGGCTGCGACCTAGCCTGGGAGAGTGGAAATGCTGATACCTCCTAATGAGTAATCCAAGCAGGGAAGTAAATACAACAGGCGCCGGCTAAAGCTATGAATGCTATGGGCACACATCTTTTTTTTGTTGCTGTTGCTAAAACAACCTGTATATAGCCAAAAAGAGAGAGCCACATTCCTACCAGGAAAGGCAGGAGCAGCTTTCCCACCTTGCAACGCCTCCTGCAAAAATAAATGAAAACAAACATCTGTGCAGCTCTATGGAAAGGGTGTTGGGGGGAGGATTTAAAAAGCCAAGAAAAGCAGCTAAATGGGGGCTACGAGCAAGCCGGGAGCCCGTCCTGCTGCCCAGGGCCAGCGGCGGCGGCGATCCGGCGGGTCCCCGGGACGCGTTTGCGGGGCGCTGCGCCCACATCTCCATCAGCAACGAGCGCGGCGAGGAGGGGGCCGAGGAAGGAGCCCGCCCGAGCGCGCAGCGGAGTTGAAAGGAGCCTCTTGCGAGGGGTGGCGGAGGTGGAGGGGGGAAAGAAATGAATAAGCGAATGAGCTTCCCAAATGGATAAATAAATAAATAAATAAATGCTGGGGTTGGGGATGGGGGGCGGGGGGGGAATGGGAGGAATGCGATTTTCCTCCTCCACCCCTCCGCAGCCGGCCCTCCCCGCCGGAGAGCGCACCCGCCGACCGCGGCCGGCGAAGGCGACGCCGAGGCGAACGGCAGCGATAGCGGCGCCGAGCGAACAAATAAATAAATAAATAAATGGGCGAACGGACGGAACAAATAAATAAATA
>JAWLRI010000158.1:261773-299685 GCA_034781795.1 Crypturellus tataupa
CCGCGCCCTATGGCAGCGCGCCCCGCGCGCCCCGCCGTGACGCCTCATTGGGCGCCCCGCCGCGCCCCGCTCCTGCACGCATCGGCCAAGCGGCCAATGGCGGGCAGCCCTCATGGCGGGGAACCTTGGCCCGATGCGTTTATGCCGCCTAATTGGCTGCCCTGGCTCCAAGTAACCAATGGCAGCCAACGCGCCATGTACGGCACCTTGACGCGCTGCTTTCACACCTCCTGATTGGCCCTCCTGCTCTTACCCCTCTCAAACAGCCAATCGCAGCCTTTCCTACCTACCACACCAGGACCCGCTCTGTCGTCCAGTCCCGACCAAGTCCTGGGTGCCCATGCGGAGCAGGAGCAGCTCCCAAACGTCCTCCCTGCAGGCCGGGACCGCCGAGGGGGCTCCCCGTGCGTGCGGCAACACGATGGAAGAGTTTCCTCTGCTCGCCCCCAGGAAACGAGATGGTCTTGGTTGACCATCGTCAACTTGGTTGACTTGGGGCCGTATCTGCGCGTTCCTCACACCTCCTCTTCACGACGACCAGCTACGGATGTTTCCTTCGGGAAGAAGGAGCACCAAAAAAGCCACCGTGTCTGGACTCTAGCCAGACCCGTCCTCACGCCACGCGGGATGCCCTCGGTGAGGTATCAAGAAGCCGTCTCACCATCTGCACTCCCCTACGCCCACTCTTCTGGGAGCCCCCCAAAGATAAACGGGCTGTGGGGAGAAGCGAGGAAGAAGTACAAGTTGCTCATTAAAATCGTGTTCCAAGCTTGCCATTGGCTACAGAGCCACGAAAGGATAGAGAAGTTGGAGAGAAAAGCGCTCGCACGGGTCGCGCCGCTGGGGTCCCGAAGGCAGCTGCGGCGATATTCCCTGGAGAACGTTTTTCACAGTGCTGTGTCCAGCAAAACTCAAAAGGTGCCCAGGGATGAGCTCGGCGCCAGCTCCCTTGGGCGATGGTTGTCACCGTCTCGTATATCTCGCTGCTTGCAAGATTTTTCCTGCCGTTTGGCCTATATTCCCCGATTCTTTTCTCCGTTTCATGCCGTCGTTCATAAGTTGCAGCCCCAAATAATCAAGACCCTCCAACACACGCTTGAATTTAGTTTGTTGAAGCTCCATCGAAGTTGTGTACGGTTTGGCAGGACTGACGGGTGTGCACCCACGTTTGAGCGGGATTGGGACCATGCATCATCCTAAATAATTATCCTTGCCTTCCATATTTTTAAATCACTATCCTTCCCAAGCTTAATTATTGATTAGATAAGCTGAATGTTTAAGCTGCTTAATCGCTCTTTGCGCATCCGTCTTCCCGATTGTTTTCCTCCTCTGGAGGAGAACGCCCTCCGATTCGCTCATGTTTTGCTAAGGGCGGGTAATGAGGTATTGCGACGTCAAGACGTATTCCAGGTGTGATGGTTCCGCTTGTGGAGATGGCCAGACCTTGTGCCTTCAAAGCCAGCACAATGTTTCACACAGGAGAACCATGACGTTCACAGAACCCCTTCTCCCTAGGGAAAAAACAAAATCACTGCTTCAAGATCCACTGTCTGGATGTGCTATTTGCACCGTCTTACCCAGTTTGGGGAGGATTCCTCACTCTTTTCTGCAACACCCCGCCAGAAACAGACCTTCATACACCAGATCACAGCACTGTTGAGGTTGGAAGGGATCAACTGGTTTATGGAGAACAGCCTACTTTTCCCAAGCAATCTCCGAATCATGCAGGACCACAGAATGATGTGGGATCTTTGGAGATCTTCTAGTCAAACCCCCGCTCAAGCAAGATCATCTAAGAGCAGGTTGCCCAGGACCCTGTCCAGATGGGGTTTGAGTATCTCCAAGGAGAGGAACTCCACAGCTTCCTTGGGCAGCCTATTCCAGAGCTCGTTCAAGAAGTGTTTCCTCATGGTCAGTTGGAGCTTCCTGTGTTTCGGTTTGCTCGTTGCCTCTTCTCCTGTCACTGGCCATCCCTGAGAGCAGTCTGGCCCCATCTTCTTGAGTGCCTCCCTGCAGATATTTATGTACACTGATGAGATCCTCTTTGTCTTCTCTTCTCCACGCTAACCAGCTCTCTCAGCCTCTCCTCAGCAGAAAGATGCTCAACAGCACCGATAGGCCAGCAGCAAACTGTCCCTTCAGCTTCACCCCAGTCACCCGTTTCCATGAACTTCCACGAACAACCGCTTCACTCGTGCACATATCTGCCTTTTCCAGCATTGTTTTTACCATCTTTCTAGTGAAAAATACATTTCACACCAGTTCCTTTACTTGGAGACCAAGTCCAGTGTGGTTTGTTGTTGGTTGGTTGCTTAGATGTTGATCTCAAGGTGGCCCCACTTAAGGCTTATCCGAGCTGCTGACCCGAATCTGTCTGTTGTCTAGGCAATCAAAGCAATTAGACATAAAAATCATTAATAATTTAGCCTAATTGAAACCTAACAATACAGCCTTCCTGTAAGATTTTTAAGCAATTTCAACTGTTTGGAAAGCATGACCTGTCTCTGTTATTCTGGTATTCAAATAACATGGGAGAAAATAAAAATTGTCATTGGAACTGATTGCTTAAAGAGCTTGTTTTCTTCATTAATTCGAACTCACTAAAGTAACAGTTTGACTTGCGAATTCTCGGGCAGCTGCTCCAGCGTTTTTGATGTGCTGGATGCACTCTTTGGAAAGGAAGGTTGTATTTTCCTACAAAACAGTGAGGCTGCACAGGAGGAGGGTCAGCAGGACTTCAGGCACGGAGCTGGCCAAAGGGACTGATGGAGATTTCTAGGCAAGTTGCTCTGGAACGGGTTGCCCAGTGATGTTGTGGATTCTTTATTCTTGGAGATGCTCAAAAGCCATTGTGAGGGGAACATGGGCAACCTGCTCGTAGGTGACCCTGCTTGAGCAGCGGGGTTGGACTAGGTGGTCTACAGAGGTCTTCTTGCCTACGCCATTCCATGATCCTGTGTGATTCCCCGGCCGCTTCCCTTAGGATATTTGGGATAAGGAGGCCGTCCTCCATAAACAGAGAACATGACACTATTTGGCACATACATGGGCCTCTCCAGAAAGCAATGTATAGACCCTAATCTGTAGGGCACTTGGAGCTAGATGCAGCCCGCTGCACCTCAGCGTGACTCCATGAGCCAGGAGCGTGGAGCCTTCTGCGTGCGAAGAGTAACCGAAATCCCCCGTGAAGAGCGGGAGGAAATCCAGCGCTGGCATCCCTCGCGGTGTTAGCATGCAGGATGAATTATGCTGACATCCGGAAGAATAAGATTCCCGTTCGCATTGCTCTCCAGGCTGGAGTGAAATGTGAGCAACCGGACGAAATATTGTATCGCCCTTCGGGGACTGCTGGGCACGTCATTTTTGCAGTGCTCTTAGCCATGGCTGCTCTAACATCGGTATCATCTGCAACCACTTATTGCACCTATCTCCTGGCAAAGAGCATCGGGAGAAGGAAAGAAGGGAAAACGCTACCCTCCTCGTGACGCCGCGAGAGGATTTAGAGCCGTTTATGAAACAAAAGTAGGAAATGATCACGGCTACGAAGCCGGAGTTGCAAACGGCGCTCTCGGAGGAGTAGACCGCAATGATGTGAATTTAGCATCCACGGTATTAATGGCGAAATTCTAAACTGAATAGGAAATTAACTTTCTCACTTGAGGTTATACTGCAGTGGGAAAGTGATCCTAATTATTCTGAAGACTAAAGGCTATGGTTAAAGGTAAATCAGGTTCCAGGAAGGAAAAAACAATAACACTCCTCAAAATAATAGTCTGGTTGCATCCAGGCATTTGCAGGGAATACAATGAGTCGGGCATACAAAATGCAAAAGAAAAGATTTGAACATTTTCAATAATAAAACCAGGTTTGTAACGAGTACTAGAGAAGCTTAAATTGTTCAACATAACATGCATAAGATGAAGTCTTGGGCAGATACCTGGTGCATGCAATTTAATGAGGCAAAAGCATAAATCACATCAGGCAGGGTCAAAACATAGCCATAGGGATTATGCCAAAAAATCAGGGCTTTAAGAAATTGTGCGTTGCGCACAGACAAGTAATTGATCTTTTTTTTTTTTTTATCTCTTTCAAGATCTTTCTGCCTCCTGGGCTCCATTTTAGAAATCAGCGGAATGATTTTTTTAAACTTCAGTTTTCTTTTAACTCGTATCAGCAACCACCAAAATAATGCTTCACCCGCTTCCTCACATCCTTGTTTCACGCATTCATTTTTATAAATCTATTAATGCTTCCTCCGATGGGGGTCACAGGAAAATGATCTGAGACAAATGGGAGATCGAATCTACGGACAGCGAGCGTAGCGTCTTGCCGCAGCGGGAGAAAGCAAGCAAAACCCCGAGATGTGTCAGCAGAGGCGCCGAGCAAGAGCCAGAAAATATTGCAGCAATGCCACAAGTGCTAGTGCCACCACACCGAGGGAGTGCGTAAAATGCTGAGTTAAAGAGGTGCCGACAAAGCTGATGGTGCCTAAAGGACAACCAGAGCGCCAAGTCATCCTGGATGTTTGCAAGTGTGGTTATAGATGAAGGCAATTAGTTCCGTGCTCGTTAAGGCTGGGAAAGTCTCTTGCTGAAGATCAATACCTGGAGCAGATCTCCAAAGCAGCTCAGAGAGAGTCTCATCACGAGTCAGGGGGAAGTGCGCTCCTAAATCCCTTGCATGCCAGTGCCTGCTGCTGCACACTATTATGTAAAATAATTAACTATGTGCAAGGACTCTAGGTAGCACATATGAAATAGCACGTATAAAATGTGTACTGGTAGCACTTCTTGGAGCCTCAGCTGGCCACTCAGTGGCTTTGCCCAAGTGTGAGTGTATTATTCATAGTTCTTAAATCCATCCTGTCCGATTTTGCCTTCAGACCTGTCCAATCAATAACTCGCGGGTGCATTTTAATAAGGCTTCCAAATTAAGCCAGATTCCCGCATATAGAGGACCCACCACGTGTGGATTAGTACATGCAACAACCTGAGTGTGGTCCAAGATGAGAGCAGAATAGTGATGGGGAGAGTGAGCGACATTATACTGAGGAGATGCTTAGAGCAGGAGGCAGACAATAAGGTCCGAGTGCTGGAAGTGCTTCCCAAATGGGACACTCAGTTTGGCATTAGTGTTTTGGACATCTGTATCCAATAGCAGGACCTTGTAATCAGTAGATCAACGTGTCTCGTAGGAGCTGGCTCTTTCAGCAGGCTTGGTTAAACCCCAAGATACCATTGGCAATGAGAGAAAATTCAAATCTCATTCTCCAAACAAACTGCTATGGCAATTTTAGCTTTCATTTGTCTTTTGTGCTCATCGATATTGCAGATCATGCGGAATTGCATGTCACTGTACGAGGACACTTGCAGGAGCAGAGGGAGCCGATTCCTGTTTCAGCACTCAGCCCCTGCACTATAGATGGGTTCAAGACAGTGTCAGTTCTGCCCTCAGAATAAATAGAGCAGCAGCTACCGACAGGTTCTTACCATTCAAGCATGCTGTTTGCTCTCTGCGATAAATAACCTCCTTTTCAAAAGGACTCCATAAAAACCGTGTGTATTGAATGCACGTGTGTATTTGCATGTTGAAGGTGAGCATTCATGTACTAAGGAGGGAGGAATCAGCTCCACCCATGCAATTTACGATCAGTAGAAGGGCACAGTAACACCGTTGACCTCTGCAATGCTCTGCTCCAAGTCAAAACATGATTGCGCTGCAACGAACTCTTTTTATAAAGAGTTGGCCTGTTATCTCTGTTGCATACTGGCCCTTCGCACTCATCCTCTTCTGTATTAAAGAAAATCTTGGACTGAAGGATTCTGCTAAGACTGCTGACCTTATTAGTGGGCTGCCTGGGGTGTTGTTTTCCCTCTTTCAACAGGAAAGTGGCGGTTCTTTAGCTCAGAGGCTTCAAAGCTCCGGTGCTTCCTGCTCCACAGCATCCTTCCAACGACTGACATGGACACGAGGATGTTGTAGGTTGGTCCAGCGACCAACCCCACAGACTGCTTATGATCTCCAGCATCCCCGCCTCACTAATCCCTAGGGTTCGCTTGAAGCTTTAAAGCAAAATATACTTAACTTTACACCTCGGTTGAGGAGGAAGGGTCTTCCCTATAGGAAGAAGGCTCCCATCCCAGGGGCTGCTTGCAGAAATCACAACAGACACACGTGCCCCAACTGTTCAGGCTGTACCTGTATTTAACTGCCTTCCTGTATCAATGATATAAATGAGTTTAGAGTGATACTATCGTATTTCATTTATAAGTAAATAAATAAATTAATAAACTATGGGTCGAGTCTCCAACTTGCTTGATCCTATATGGGTTTTCCCATCACAAGATCCCAGTCTAGCCCAAGGAATTGGGTTTATGCTTTCCCCGCCATTAAACTGAAATGTGGGAAAAGACATTCCCACAAAGCAGAAGAACAAGGTGTATGTTGGTGCAGTAACTCTCTTTTATTTTTAAATCCTATCTCGGGTTTCCAGAAGCATAAAGCAAACCCTGAAAGAAGTCCTAAAAGTCAGTCATCATTTGAAAGGTAGTTTCTGATCAGCGAGATCAGGCTGCTCAACTGAAGCAGCTTTAAAGGCAGCAGACAGTTGAGGGTTTGGAGCTGAAACAATTTACATATATGCAACATCCCTTGCTGAGAGCAACCCTTGGAAGAGCAGCCTTCGGCAAAGAGTTGACAAGCTCTTTGCCACCTCCTTTTGGTTCCTTTTGGATCCGGCTCTTCTAGTTCTTCCCCGCTGCGGTTTTGTAGCTCTCTACTGCGTCTCCTCGCACTCACATCTTCTCCAAAGCAAAGTGTCCTAGCTCACCTACTCGTACATCACTGAGAAGCGTCTGTCCCCCACCTTTCATCAGCTTTGTCCCTCTGCTCTGAATCTCCTCTGGTCTTCCCCATGCCCTGCTTTCAGACGAAGGGTGCGGATCAGCACATGGTGTTCAAAACACACACGAACGCTGGGTTTGTGCAGCCCCCAGTTCCAGACGATAATTCCACAGATTTTGAGCAATAAAATTGATGATATTATAACCAATGGATTTTCAATCAAATTGCCAGCTTTGGGAAGGTGGTGGCTTGGTGGAGGTAATGCTGGAGGTAATCCCGGTCTGCATGTACCGGGAATGATGCACCTCCTCCCACAGCGTGGTATATTTTTCCACGCTCTACCCCGTGATTTTTGTGCACACAGCATCATTATTATTTTAGGCCCCTGTGCCTAGGTTCTTTGGAGTTACTGCTCCCAGGCTGCTGTGCAATATTGCTCCCAGCAGCCTGCGGATTTCGTTATGTTGCTGTTTGCTCCCGTTCTCAGATCATTAATGAGGACGTTGACTAAGTCAGGACCTAGCACTGATCTCGGTGCTCTGCTACCTGAGAGCTCCTTGCAATTTTATGTGCTGTTATTTTTGCCGTGGACTTTTTGCCAACTCTCAATACGCTCGAGAGCAGAGTCGGTGAATAATTTATTAATGAATTTGCTGCTTCTTTTCACTCATGAAGTATGTACAAGCAGTCTGATGGCGCCTGATTTGTTTGTTACTTGAAAATTTTCAAGAAACACTTAATACAAACCAGTTTTAATATGTGGGCTGCTGGCAAATTACGTTAATACATTATAGATTAATTTTTCTGCCATGATTAGTTACTAAATGATACAGCACTGTTTCGCCTGGCTTGTGCACTTACTGAGTGTTGTAACACCAGTGAAGAAATCATAAGGTGTCAAAAGAGGACACAGAGTATTTACAAAACCATTACTATGCTTGATCAGAAAAAATCTTTCAGTGAAATTCTTGAAGTGAAAAAAAATTGTTTGTTAATGCTCAAAAGAGTCGATGAGTTCCTCCTAATAAGCGATTGTAACCACCTGGCTTATATATAGGATATAACTCTACTTCGGAGCTTGAAAATCAGTTTATATTTTCAAACTATGGTTCCATGAGAGAAAAAAAAAGGCTTACAGGGGTGCAAAATTACTAATATCATATTTAAGGAATATCTTTTATTAACTGACTTTATAATTCTGTTTATAGATACATATACATTGTATATGTAGGTCCATTAATATAGGTCCATGAATATAGGTCCATGAATATCTATTTCTCAGGAGTGGCACTTCAGATGCTGCACATTTATGTATTCGGTGCTACTGTCACTGATCTTGGCTCTTTCATTTTTGCAAGAGTTTATTTCACCGTGAAGCACTTCCACCTCTCACTTTTGTTTTTCTTTTGAAAATCAATGCCATATTCACCTTTCACTAATATATCGATGGATCTCTCTGGTTGTTTATGAGTTTTCAGTAGTAATTGCTGTGCTATAGTGCAAAATTGGGCTGAAACATTTTTTGTGAAATATTTCTCAGTGAGAAATTGATTTTTTATTACATTTGGGGAGAAAACATCTGCTCTGTCATTAAGGGTTTTATTTTCATCTGCAAGCTCATTTAAAAAAGTATTTTCAGGGTCACATGTTAAAAAAATTAAAACACAGGTGTTTTTCCTCTCTTTTATTGCTTGAGTGGGGAAGATGGAGGGAAGGTGGTTGAACACCTTGGGCTCATCCGGAGCTGCTGATTTGCGTCAGTTTGTACTAATGTGCATTCCTAATTCCCAAGAAGTGCATATCCCAATGCCCAAGACTTCCTTGAAGCCTTATTCTCTTCCCTGGTCTCTTTTGGCAACCCCTTGCAGCGCTGCGTGCTGAGAAGAGCTGTCTTTCTGCTGCACTAGTGGGTCACAACAAGCATTTTGGGTATTTCCTGATGTGGCTGAGGGCCGTGAAAGCATCCGTAGGCGAAGAGGATGGAAAAAGGGATCCATGGCCCCTGTATCCTCTCCAGTCTGGGAACTAGAGGACATTGGGTGGAAATATGCCAAACTCACCCTCTTCTCAGTCTCCTCCCCACACGTACTTCACCAAGAACACAGAGATAGGGTCTTATATTCCAGTCATATTAGCAAAAATATCGTACAGTGACCACACTTGCTGAGAACTGGGCTGCAAAGGGTACCGATTCCCTCACCCAGCGTTCTGGCTTCCACTTCAGTTTCTCCTCTCTGCATTCAGTTGTCTCTATTCACTGAGTTTACTTTTGAGTTGATGGAAACTGCAACTTCCAGGGAATAAATTATTTATGGGGGTGGGGTGGGGAGGGAAGAAAACCTTTCAGACTGTTCTAATTTGAGCACTTCCTAAAAATAAGTTGAAAGGAAAATATGCCAAGTGTTAGCCTAACAGCAAAAGTTTAATCCGTCAAAATGAAGACACCTAAAACAGGAGATCTGATAAATTCATCCATAAGGAAACCTCTATTAGTGGATTGGAGACAATATATTTTCATGGAGGGGCTAAGAAGCATTAAGAAATATATTATTTCCTCTCCCTAATTCCCCTTGTTCTTCTACCAAGAGGAAGGTCTTTTGGTTACTGCAGACCAAAGCTGCAGCGCACAGAATCACTGCTAGCCCCGAGCGTACAAGGTTATTTCTTTGCAGTAGGAGGAACATGAAACAAGGCAGGAGAGCTTCAAAAAAAGGGGGGAGAATGGCAAAAATTTGAAAACAATAAATCTGGGTTTGAGATGTGATTAGTTTGTCCTTTTCTCTTTCGTCTAAATAGAGACATTTCTTCATGCCAAGTGCCACTCTTGATGTAACCTTGGGAAGGTGGTTGTGCCTAGCAGACTAAAATTCCCTGGTAATAGGGGACCAAACTGATTTATATTGTGCTGGCGCATCTGGAGCGTGTTCTCTGTCGCTCTTTGGGCCATTAATTGTTCCTTCAGAAAGTGGCAACAGGTCACTGTGAGCAATGGGGATTATTGGAGGCTTTTTCACATGGGTTTCAGAGCCACATTTGATGCTGCTCTTTATTAGCCTGTTCTTCCAACGGCCACGATAACACCTGAACATCACCTTTGACCACCTGCATCGTGAACTTGTCTTTCACAGCCAAACTTCTTTTTATATCCTATTTTCCTATCCTTCTGCTCAACTTGGCCAATATATTTTGTACTGGAGACAAAGTATTTCGCTTGGGGAAAAAAGTTTGCCTGCTCTTCTTTAATTAATGGTTGAAACGTCACCACCGGTTAGCAGCGATCACAGTGAACTCGTATGATAGTCTGCGTGTTTTGCAAGAGCCTGACAGGGACCATCTGTCCAGGCAGGACAATTACCCCAGTTACTGTATCATGCTTGCACAAAAGGGGAGCTAAAATGCTATGTGAAATTAGTCTTTATATCAGCTATAAAAAACACAGAAAGACCAGTTATAGTCTTTGAAGTTTAATGACAAGAAGCACTCGATTCCTCCTTTTATTTCCCCGTTTTTAGACAGCAGGTTTACATTTTATGTGGAGTTGTTATCCTGTGATGCATCATTGCTACTGCTCATCTCCCACCTCCCCAAGTGAAGCCGATACCTTTGCAATGCTAAACCCACTGGCCACCTGTGACCCCTTGTGTGCAACTCTAAATTAAATAATGTCCAACTATTTTTACAAACAATTATACTTAAGAAGCTTAAGCTGAAAGGTTTGATGCTCCTTTAGGAGTTGTATTTTTCTTCTTCCACTTTACACGTTTATCTCTCTCCCTTTTCATGAAAGATCCAGATGTTAAAGGAGGAATGAGATTAAAACACAACAAATCTTTGCATGGAGTGAGGGAACGTTGTAGAGCTCATCAAAAATATAGAACAGGAGTCAATGGATTTTCGAACTTTGAAAGCTCCTTTCATGCAAAAATGTTTGTTTATTTTAGCTAAATGCCAAGCCAGTTCTAAAAATGCAAATTTGACTAAATAATTTATTTTTTCCCAAAAAACAGAGTTGTTGTTATTGCCTTTCTAAAGACGAGTAAGACTGAATTGACTTGAGATAAGGCTTGAAATAAATAAATAATAAGCATAAAAGAATTTTAAAGTTGAAACTTCAATATTTTAAGAGGAAGTGGAAATATTACCCTATTGTATCAAATATCTTAAATGACAATTAGCCAGCAAATTTTGCCTATGTTGTTAAAATTATCATTTTGCATTTAAACAGAATATTCTCAAACCTCTTAAATTCTCATGAAATGTATAAATGTCAGCATTTTCTAAGCAACTACAATACACAAGACCAATAAATTATATCACTGTTCCAATACCTCCCTAGAGAGCTGACTATGTAGCACCGCTGCCAGAGACGGGAGCGCGTTACCGTGTCCTCAAGCACATTTACACACTCCTGCTTAAATCCCCGGGAGCAGGTTAGCAAAATACCTCCGTGAACGTGATCCTTACTCAGCAACAAGGCATTCGCATTAGGTAGCATCAAAAAAATATCTCCTGTACCTCGCGGGAGAGTCAACTTCCTTGATTTCTTCTATAGTTAATGGAGAGAGATGCAAATCTCCAAAGAGCAGTCTCGGGAACGCTAAGTTAGGAGCTCAACTGCTACTTAATTGAGGTCTCTGCATTGTCCCTGGGGGACAACCACCTTCTTGGCCTGGGGCTCTTGTTTCTACAGCATCCACACGAATGCTCCCATAGGATCATTCGGAAGAGTAACCACCGTGCTGATGCAAACGCCCAGTGCCACAGCGCGATCCTCCTCGCTCTTGAGCCTTCTCCAACGTGGCAAAACCTTGAGCAGCGAAACCTCTCGCTGATGAGCAGCTCTGATGAAAGCGAGCGGGCCCGGTGATGGAGCACGAGTGTTTTGAATGTTTCTGACATCCGCCTTCAGATCTGTCTACATCATTCAGTTAATTATATTAAAAAAAAAAAAAAAACACCTAGAGAAACTGGGATAAATATTATCTTATGTCATCTCTTTGGTGATTCGATTTGTCGTGCAACCTTCTGTAGTTATGTTGCAGTGTGAATTTTAAATAATTTGTTTTTATTTAATTTTCATTAGGCTCTAGATACAAGGAGCATTATACATGAAGAAAATGGTCCTAAAACCATGTCAAAAGCTTCATAAGATCTTTTGATGCCGTTTCTTCTCTTCTCTTCTCTTCTTCTACAGCATTTAGCTCAGGAAAACGTATCAGCTGTTGCTCAGGTTTTCAGCAGGAGGTTTTCACAGAGCTGAAACTTTTAAGTGTTTAGGAAGTGGCAGGCCTATTCAGCTTAGCTGTGTCATTAAATGCAAATGCCTACATTAGTACAGCATTAAGGTTCAGAATTTAAACACACATAATTCATGAAAACTGAAAGCTAAGGTTCCCGCACTGATGTTAAATCAATCCAACTGCTCCATTTATGCACGTTAAAGTGTATATTTAATTGCACAAAGCAAGTCGCTGAAATAACATCTGTACGCGGTGGCCGGCTTAACTTCAACACGGAACATTAACATCTGGATTAATGGTTCCTTCTCCCTTCGCTGGGCGAACTTGGCCCAAGGAGAGGAGACCTGGGGAAGGAGGATGCACGGGTACCCGGGACTGGGGGTCATTTTGAGGGATGTTGCTGGTCGACCATGGCCCATGTAAGTAGACCCTGCTTGGCCATGTCTTTCCTGAGGGCCAGGGTCCGGTCAGCTCAAATGTGGACCATTTCTGTGGAGCTCGTGTGCCACCACCAAAGGGAGAGAAGGGGATGATGTGGAGCAAAAAGAAGCAAGTTCTGCACCGATCCCCCCAAGCTCTCGTCTCCATCCGCCATGAACACGGCAGCAAATGTTCCTGCCGCATTTCTCTGCCAAAGGTTATGTCCTCCCTCCTGTTTAGACACGAAGCTGTTCAGGCAAACAAACAAACAAGCTTGTTGTAACAAAATGCCTGAGAGACACGTCTCGAGACAGGAGTTTTATTTCCTTGGGTTTGAGTCAGTAACCTAAGACTGTCTAAGCGTTTCAATACCTGACCTCCACCGGGGCCTGAGGGCAACAGCCACGCTGCTTGAATCTAAATGACAGCCTAACTCCTACTGCTAATTTAAAGTCCCAGCAGAAAGCGGTTAAAGAGTTAATGCTCTGACATTATCCCGGGGTAATGCTACTTCCCCTACCTCCATTTCGTCACATCATTTCGTGTCTACCTCTTCCTGCTATTTTCTCTACCCTACTCTCCTACAGCTACCTCAAAAATATAACCTTGACAAGTTCTAAATAAAATCAATAAGAAATGCAATATTTCCCTACAGCTTATGGCAGGAGGAGCAAAATCTCAGCCAGCTTCCTGTGCTGACCGGACTGCTTTGTGTTTCTCCTAAATGTTGCACAGAAGTTTACTAGGGTTTCACCTCGTACCTACGATTTATCAGTGGGCTCTCTTATGCTTTTCTCCATACCTGTATAATCCCAGTGCTGAAAGGAAGACAAGATCTGCCTCCTGAAAGTGCTATTTCTAGTGATGAAACATGATCAAGAAGGAACTTGGCCTGATTTTGGGAGCTTCCCACGTAGCTGGAACAAACGCAATATGTAAATCAGAAACGCTCGGCGAAGATCTCGGTCTTGCAAGCATCTTCTACCAAGGTAGACTTGGCATTTGTGTCTTTCCTGCATGGCTAATAAGCATATTCCCCACTTCACGGCTCCAATCCCTCGAAGATCCAAGTGCCAAGCGAGCAAGAGTATTCACAACATATTCAGCATTTCAAAGACTCAAGCTCTTTTCAAAGACTCAAGAATGAGAACAGAAAAACTGACTAACTCACAGTGTAGCATGACCCAACAGACAGCGATGCCTGCACGATTTCATAAATGGACATTTTGGTCCTTTTAAAAACGAGTGACATTTTTTCCTGAGCACATATGACTGCTCTTCTTGATAATGTCAGCATCTCCTTTTCGGGTCTGATCTCGCACTACTTAGGCTTTTGCTATATGCTATGTCCTTCCAAGGACTTTCTTGCTTGACAAATTTCTGTTCTTTCAACCTCACTAGAATGCATTTTTTTCTTAGAAGTTATTTTACATTATGAAACATAAAAACAAATGTAAAAAAAGTGAAAATCAATAGAAACATTCCAGCTGCAACCAAAACAAAATATCTCAAATGTTTATCCAGTTAAATAGCCCTGAAGTTGTTTTGCAAAATATTTCACATTTGTATTTTTTTTTCTCCAAAGAAAATGAGAGCAAATTTCAAACATAAGTATTTCCCACAGAAAGGGAATCTATTATATCCATAGATTTCAGCTGAGTGGCAAACGCAAAAACAGTGGTAAGGTACTACTTAGGAATTTGAAATGCAATTTAACGTATTTAAGTTGCAATTTTCTACTTATGTCTATAAAATTTTGGTTTGGTTACCCAAGCAAATTTAACTCTACTACATGGCTGCTGTCAAAACTGTGGAGCTCACTCTTATTTCCACGATATCAAACAAGACTGAACGTATCTGCACTTTTCTCCTCTTACACCTTCATCTGAATTTTAGATCGTGTTTTCTTTGCTCTTGGCCAGGTCAGAGTTCGTTCTTCAGAAAACAGAGTCTTTTCAGTACGTAGACACTTTTGAAAGTATTTCAAGCACCTGTACATTTGTATGTGTATAAATATCATTTTTCCATTTCTGTACGTGTTTTCCAGAATAGTTCCTGTGGTTTTGTCTCCTACCCCAGGAAAATTCTCAGGGCAGTCTCAGTTCCCAGTTTGAGAACCAGGGTGGGTTCTGCCTTTCAGGAGGTCAGTTTTTGAAGACACGAGATAGATGTTGAAGGGTGGATAAACAAGTACTTGAACCAAGCAGCTCACTGAGGGCCGCATAAAAACCTGGGCAGCAAAACCCCTTGAGCTTCTCCAAAAGGTATTTATAGACAATTTAAGGATGTTTTCTGTTTTGCATTCAAGTTCAATAGCAGCCTTCCATAAATAGGCTATGCACACAAAAGAAAAGCGTAGCTGAAGCCTAAAGATAGAAGCTGTTCTTTCTGAGTTGCACATTTATGGTTTGCTCAGTTACAGGAAAGCTTGTTTGGGTGACTTGCAATGGCACAGAGGGCACAGGGGCAAGATACTTGATGTTCACTGCCCCCAAACCCTAATTTAAGTAACCAGGTTTAATTCTCTTCTTTTCACAATATTTATTAAGTTCAAAAATGGGTTCATTGACCATGAAACGATGCCTTTTTTTTTTTTTTTTGGCCAGAAAACTTCTTGAAAAGAACTCCACGCAAAGATAAAAAGCTACCATCATTAGAGGAGCTCAACAGGACATATCCTCCTTTCAGTACCAGCAGTATAAATATGTCATACAAGAGTTAATTAAATTAACTTCATCATTGCTCGGGGAAGAACAGAATTTGACCTGGTTACTCTTAGCACCTCCACGGAGTAATGCAGCGAGGTCTCTCCAAGGCAGGTTATGCCGATAATTAAATGAAAATCCGTCTGATCCCTGTCACGGTAATGTCTCGCTGGCATTACAAACCACCTGGGTTTCTCCAGGTAACCACTTTTAAATTGCTAACACAATGTGGTAGCGGAGAGGATGTCCGCGATGGAGACTGGGAAGAGATGGACACTGCCCTGGCGGTTGGGAACCGAAGCATCTGATCGGATCTAGTGCTAGGGGTGACACACGGATGCGGGAGGGACTTGGGTTTTAAGTCCTTCATCTTCCACAAATGTTTCCAGGTGGCCACAGGGAAGTCACCTCCCCATACCTTGGCTGTCCAGCCAGAATGTGGATTGTGAAATGCCTCTCTGCTTGGCACTGAATCAGCATGAAACAATGGATAGCAGTTCCGATAAGCCAGACACTAGGGTAAAAAAGGAAAACAAGAAACCCAAGACTGGGTGTGAGAATGCTTTTCCCTGTACCATATTCCCTCCCCAGTGCAGGACTGCTTAGGGCAAGATTTTAGCAGGATGAGCACAGCAAGAGGATTTGCATGGAACAAATGAGTGGATGGTGGCATGAGACAAAAAAGCCCTTCTCCTCTCAGAGCTTTCTCTCCAGACTAATGAAATTCTTTAGCAAGACTATATATCTCAGCATAGCAGGAAAGAAATACCAGGAAATTGAGAATCCTGCAAAACAAATGTATTAACCGAATGGTAACAAATGGCAGATAGGGCATGATAATAAGCAAATATGTGATTTACTGAAAGAAAGAGGAAAAACAGCCAGCTGAGAACTCACTTTTGCTAATAAGATACTAGGAAAAGATTTACAAAGTATCTCCCACCTGGGGTTCTTGACTTTGCACAGCACAGCCAGTGCATCTTCATACACAAACTAGTGCTAAAAAATATGCTTTTGTTTATTTCTTGGTGGTCATTAAAGCCTGAAACATGTGGAAAAGTAGCAGTCAGAATGACTAGACGATTCCCTGCCATTAATTATGTAACTATTAGCTCTACAGCCATAGCAAATCACTTGATGTCCTGTCACCTTACTCAGTGGAGCTGCTGGGCAGCCCATTGAGATAAACGCCTTCCGGGGACTCAAGCCTTGGTATTATGAACATCAGAAGGGGAAAATGAGGGGGAAAAACAACCAACTCTGCAACCCTGTCACCCAGATGAACTAACAGCCCTTGGGAAGGGTGGGAAACGCTGCACACCTCATGGAGGTGGTTTGCAAGAAGGCAAGTGGCGAACGTGCGAGCTGTAATCCATAACTGTCTCCGATTCCGATGCTCTTCCTTTCAGTCAAGTCTTGATCTAATTAAACTGTCATCACGCTGTTCGAGCAAGGCTTCACGGGCTCTTTTATGGAGCTCAGCTGAGGAGACGGAGAGGTGAAGGCAGCGTTCATTACGGCCATGGTGCGGCACATCCCAAACCCACGTGCTGGTAGCTAATCCCGCCGCAAAGGGAAAAAACACCCTCGGAGCGCGGTGCTGAGGAGGAGAGGAGCGTTTTTAATGAGGAGTTGCCTGACCTTTCTTCCCAGGGGGTCATTGCTGAGCTTAAAAACCGCAGCCTCTTTTGTACTTAGCAAGGAAGACGCTTCCCAGCTTGGAGGGAAAGGAGCCAGGATGAGGCTCCCACAAGGGCAACGGGACTGAAGGGCTTCCCTCTCCCAGACCTTCCTCTGCCTCACCCAGGGGCTTCTCCCTGCTAAACTGGGGAGTGGACCCTTTACAAGAGACGTGTTTGTCGGTGTGACACACATCACTCCCTATCAACCCCGCAAAATCACACACGGAAGCCAAGTTTAAACTCTGTTCCCCTTGATGGCTTTGCTCTTCTGTTCCTGCCTCCCGCAATTTCCCGATTTCCTTACCAGATGCAAAGACATCATGCCCAAACACCTCGCGATGAACCAAAGCTCAGCGCTGCTACTTGCTGTTTTCCTCCCTCCGTGCCTTTCCTCCGCTCTTGCTCTTTTGGCGTCTACCCGCTTTGAAGTTGCGGGTTGTATCCAGCGCGTAGGCTGCGAGTGCCAGTTATCATCAGTAAATAACTCCACACAGCTTTTGATTTCCTTCCCCGGCCTTTAGTCCATTTTGACCTAAATGCCTGCAGACTGTGTTTTCGGGTTTGCTGGATGCACCCAGCATTGGCCTAGCAGAGAACCAGGCTTGCAATATTATCTTTGCGATGCTGTGAAGGGGGTTCTCGCTGTGCAAACAGCAGGTATTTGCCACTATGGTCACAGGATTTGGTTTCATGGCAGCCAAAGCACTCCCTTTCACTACTGAAGTGAGGTCAGGGCCATTTTAATTAGCTTTCTGCTTTGCATTTTGGAAAAAAAAAAGCCAAAAAATACCCCGCAAAATCTTCTGCAGCTATGGTCCTGGACAGCTGCCCTTATAGCATGCGTCTAGCTTGCAAGCTTGCCACCAGCGTAGGAAGTTAACACCCAAATAAATCACCGCAAGTCTTGATGTCTTGGGCTGAACTAGTTGCCAGGGCTCTGCTTGCTCGAGTGGGTTTGTGGTCAAGCATCACAAGCATCTATCCAAACTGCACTCCTGTAGAGCAGAGTCACCGGGCGCATTTGTATGAAGCCTTTTAATTCCCTTTGGTGAGGTATCTTGTTGCTTGAAAGCAAGACGCTGAAGGGATTAGGACTGTTGGGAGACTAATACACGCTTACTTCTCTTCCAATTACCGTGGTGTGCCAAGAAGCGGTCACACGGAAAAAAAAAAGAAAATAAAACAAGAAAGAGAGAAAAAATTAATAACGTGAAGAGCATGCTGGAAGATTTCCAGCAAATCCTGCCTTTTTGAAAAAGATAAGGCTTAGCTAAAATCAGAATACTACATTTTGCAAAGGTGTCTACCCTGATAACATTTTTCAAATGTTGTTTAACTCTCCAGTAATTCTTGGAATGGAAATGCCACGGATTCTTTTCCGTACTCTGTTCCTATTGATTCCAATAGCTGATCCTACCTGGCACCTCTGGCATGAAACGCCAACCTATTGTTACTGAACAACAGCTACGACGACGACTCTGGCTTCCCTGCACGCTCCTCCATTAGCAATTCCCGTCTGCTCTTTTGCATTCTGCACAGTTATTGAGGTTAAAATGAACCAAAGTGGTACCCAAAGTCCGCGTTTAGTTCCTTGATTAATTAGCTTGTTTACTAAAGCGTGCAGAGGACAGGGGAGCTCCTGTTCAAAGCACTCTGCAATTAAATGGGAGCGAGAACCTGTCCCCCCGAGGCTTAATCCAAAGACACTGGAACCTAATGGGAGGCTTTCAATTTCTTGCTCTGTATTTGTTGCAGGTGGGATTTTTAATTTTATCTTCTCTGTTTTCTGCCTGAGCCCAGTGCTATCTTCAGTTCTCCTATGTGGCAAATGCACGAAGCAGCGTTCTCGATCTACGCCTAATGGTTTTGATAACCTGTAGCAGCCTAATTTGAGGACAAGGTCTAGCTTAAGAGCAGAATTAACCTTGCTTTATCTTCTAGGAAGCCGCGCACCTTGGTTGCTCCTTGGGGAACACAGGGCTTGGGCCGCGCTTCTGCAGAGCTGCAGCTCCCTCTGCTCCCTCTACTGGGCAGCGTTTCCGAGAGCCAGAAAAATCCTCTGGTTGATCCAGCCTGATCCTGCCCTCGGAGCCAGGTCCTCCCACCATCAGTCTTGCAAAGGGAAACGTCAGGAGATGGGAAGAGCTGAGGTTCCTCCATACATGGGAGCTTCTGCTCAGCTCCTTTGTGCAGAGTGCCATATGCAACCTCAGCTTTTTCTGGTCCCCTTATTGCAAAATGCATCCCACTCTACTCCCAGAGCACACAGTAGAGTCTAGGAATCAACACTGTCATTGGAAAAGTGGAAAAGAGGCTGGAGAGAGAAAATAGGACAAGCTGCTTTCTCCTCCGCCACATCCCTCCTGCTGGCTGTGGCCAAGAGGGTAGAGAAAGAGGCTTTAGAAAACCACAGTTGCGACCTACCAGGCAATATAAAATAATATTAAACAAAATAAAAGAAAGAGTGAAGCTTCAGAAAATGATTCTCCTTCAAAACAAACACAAGTATGGACAGATCCTTGGACTTCCCTGCTGAACCCTATGGATTGAGTGGAAGAGTTGCCCAAATCATCAAAGGTTGCACGGGAGCTGCAGACCAGGGCCTTGTGCATGGTGCTGTCTCTCAACCCCCCAAACCATCCTTCCTCTCTTGCTGCCATTTCATCCATCCCCGTCCTCTACGAGCTTCCCAGTAGACAGACTATCAGGTCTTTATTTCGGAGCCCAACGACATTTTCTTAAGTGCTAATTCAACGTAACAACGTGACGCGTGGCGCTGGATGTCCTTTGCCCGACAGTTTAGGATGTGGTGTTATTGCAAAGATTCACTGCCCTTTAAAACCAGATAGCTGAGGAAGAGTGTAAAAACAACAGCGGCAGCATTAATTCAAAGTCGAGACTTCCAGGCTGCCCGTAACCCATCTCCTCGCTGGAGCACTGCAGCCCAGCTGCTCTATATATCACACATTAATGGGAGCCTTCGCAGCGCTAGGAAGAAAACAGGACAAGTCGGGGACAAGGTGACAACTCTGATTCCAGACATCCTCCTGGAGCTCCTACACTTGTCTTCTGAATTTCGGCAGGAGTCATTGCGAATGATTTTCTCCCCGTTTTGGTGACCCGCTTGGGGCTTGGGAGGATGTTATTGAGACAGACTTTTGACGTGTAAGCTTAGACTCAGCAGGAATTTCTCCAGAGTGATGGGCACCGGGGGGAAGAACAGCATTCATAACACCCGGATCCAGCCCTGCTCGGATGCACCGCTTTGCTGCCTCCTGACTAAAGATACACATCTAGGATAATATTGTCACTACTACAATACCAATAAAGACTTTAAAATATATATATGTTGAAAATATCCTCTAAAATAAAGCGAACACAGCAAAGAGGAGGGGCAGGGCAGTATTTTCCAATACTGAAGTTAAAGCACCGCACGGATGGCAGAAACCAAGGTGTCGGGCAGAGGAAAGGGGATGGAGAAAGAGGTGGGTGCCACAAGTGCCCTCCTGGGCAGAGCCTCGTTGCTCATCCCTCGAGGACGTGCCAGGGTGAGATCTCTGCAAGGCAAATGTGGTTCTGGGGGGCTTCCAGAAAGAGGGTGAGAAGGGAGCGTATATCCTGCCCTACGCCTCTGGGATGCTGCTCCTCAGGCTCCCCGCACTGCAACAGCGCAGGGCTCCTCCAAAGACCTCCTCAGCGAGGCTGACCGTGATATATCACCATGCTCCTTCATCACCCTTCTCCCATTTAACTGAACTCCTCTAATCTTGCCACAAAAAAAAAAAAAAAAAAAAAAAAAAACAAAAAAAAAAGCCTTGCCTTTAATCATTGTGAAGGTTGTGGCACAGTGTGATTATAAGGCAGGATATGGATGTCACAGATATTGTAGGAGACCTGCATATATCTCGTGAACAAGATGACACCAGTAAAATTTATAAGCAGGAAAATGTTGTCTTCAAATCCTCACTCTCCCCTTCCAATAATTCAGTGCAACTGCAGGCTGTAGGCAAGGCGGTGGTTAGGAGAGAAACGCTTCATAACCCAGAATCTGATGAGTACAGAAGCTGTACAGATGCTTAGAGCGTCCCAATGACTTCACCAAGAGCTCTGGTTGCAAGATTTACCCCCAAATTCAGGAAACTGGAAGCAGTCCACAATAGGGAATTGCAAGATTTTTAGAAGATTAATAAAGCCACCGTTTTATGAGCAGTTGAACACAGCAGTACTGTTTATCCTGGGCAGAGAATTACAAGCAGACTTTAATGAGCTGTTTAAGCATCTGAGCATTTTCATCGATTTTTTTATTTTCATGGACATAATACAATAAGAGAAAATAGACAAATATGAAATAATCTTCAAAAGAGAGGAAACAGAATTAAAGGGAAAATAAATCAAAGAGAAATGCATTATATAGCAAAAATAAAGGCTAGAACAAAGCATATCCTGCGCAACAGATAAACTATCTGGCACATTCCTTCTTTCTACTTGGACACTATCTACGAGGAGATCATGACTTCTTCAGGCTTGTTAATATTCAGAGCTCCTCTAATTAATTACTGATGACTTCCTCAGCCCTGTAAGCTGGTCTCTGCATTCTCTCAGCGCATGCAGAATACTTGAAATATCTGCATTGGATCAGCAGCCTCAATGAGCCCACAAATGCCTTCCCCTTGCTGAGCATTAACCGAATGAGCTACTGCAGGCACCCAGGCCTCGTTTCCTACTGCTCCAGATCTCCAGAGAGACTTTGGTACCCAAGACTTAGCTTTCCTATCCAAGGAAACGCCAGTTGCAACTCAAGCTTTTCTAATGGCCAAATACTTCCTAGTGGTTCCTCGCTGTGCTGGGGCTCTGTTGAACTGGGGGCTCATCCCAAACCATCTTCACTCAGGGAATTCCTTAAAGACCGGTTGCCTCCTCCCACGGATTCTGCAGGAAATTAAAAGCTTGGGAAGGGCGGCCCTGGGTCAGGTTTGGTTCAAATTGGCCAACAAGCCGGAAACTTTTGGGGGAGTTAAAGGAACACGAATAAACTGCACAATGGCCTCGCCTTTCTTTCCACAGGAAAATAGAAAATATTAATAAAAAAAATCATCAGGTTATCATTAATCATTTCTGAAGGGCTACTTAAAAGGAACCAGCTGCAACACCACAGACGTTATAGGAACATGTCAGTCTCTCGTGTCTGCTGCGATAACCAAATAAATCTCCCCGCACGTCCCGCGCGAGCTGCCCGGCCGCATGTGCTGGAAGCAGCCCCCGGTGCAGCAGGAGATGTGATTACAGCGCACAGGGGACCTAGCCGACATGAAAAACCAGCCTTTGTCTCACCCCGATATCAAATTTGGTATGAAAAACAGCGGTACATGATCATTTGTGAAAGCGCCAGAAAACACAGCCCAAAGACGTGTTCTTTTCCGTGTCCACTAACATTTGTTACAATTAGCTCGTGGGGTTGTTCTACAGAACTTTCTCTCGGTGATTCATCCCTGTTACCTAAGATACTGCTTTAGTTCCCGGTATCATGGCAGTCTTGAGCTGTCTTCTTGCCTAATTGGCCACTGATCTTATAATCATTCTTGCTGTCAAATGTGCTCTGCTCCGTTGATTTCAACACAGTTTTTCCAGGGTGCAAAAATACGGGTTAATAGCCTGAGCTGCAGGATTAAAGTTTATAGGACTCTGGTATGGAGGCAGCTGAAAAACACCAATTATTTTGCAAGGGATTTTTTTCTTTTCCAATCTTAAAAAAAAAAAAAAATGTGCCAATGAAAGCAGCCTGCTTTTTTTATAATGAAACTGAAAACATAAAAGACTGAGCAATAATAATAATAACAAATGTATTTCTCCTCCGTGTTGATTTTCTTTCTCTCTCTTTTTTTTTTGGTAACATATCTTAAATAAAAGTGATGACCTATTCCATTGCTAGGAAAAGTCTGTTTTGCACCGAAAGCCTTTTCTGTGCAAAAAGGCTCTTCTGAGCAGCTCAGGAGATGGCCGTAGGCCACAAACGGTAGGACCGTGGCTATTTGCAGCATGGAAAGGAGTAATCCTTTAGCTCTGCTGCCACAAAATCCCTCGAGGAATGCAACAACTCTTCAAATTTCAGCTCCTTTCGCATCACACGAGGCTTTCTTTGGAGGCTTCCAGGGTTTGGAGCGATCCTGCTCACCGCTTCGTGCAATTCGAGGCCGTGTGTCTCGTAGTAATTCTGTACGTGACCCTCGCAGAGCTGCGGGATCAAAGGTGAGGGCTAAAGTTTGTTTTCATGGCACGATTACGACATTATTTGATTTCGTATCGGTGCATGAGTCGATTACGCAGCAATTCCAATGGTGCTGCAAGCCCCCCAGAGAGTGGCAAATTCCACAAAACCAATTTTCAAGAAGGGACGACCGACCCCCGTGGCGATTTCCTTGGGGTTTTAAGGAAAACTGCAAACTCTATTAAGATGCGCTGCAAATAATTGGGGCTGACAGCCCCATGACCTCGACGAGCAACGCTGGCAGCTGGGGAAAGGTCCAAAGCAAGTGATGGGCTGGGTTGTGGATCCCAGCGCTCTTGCTCACATTTGAAAGGGCCAGAAATGCAAATCAAAAACAAGGTAATGGAGGTTGTGAGCCCCTCAGGCATCACTCTGACCCATGACGCACTTTGCTGCAAGAGTACAGACAAGTTCCTACTGGATATAAATGCAAATTCACAAATGGAGAAGGCTAGAACTGAGATTCACTGCTCTCCCAGAAATAAACAAACCATAAAGCTGTATACTTACCCGGTTAGGATTAGTTAAAGTAAACGGAAGGCTAATAATGAAGACCTCCATGCTGACAACTCCCATGTTGTGTCCCAGGGGCTTCTCCTGCTTTGCAAGGGAAGAATGAGGTTTCTCCACCCAAATACCAACAAAAATCTGATGACCTCCTGCCCAAATTGTCTCTATTCTCAAGATATGCATGTATATATTTTTTTGGTATGGGATCCATGAGAGATTTAGATGGTGCCACCCAAACAGCCGGGCTCTTATTTGTACTTCTCGTAGCAGCACAGATAAAAGAAGAAGAAGTAATCGTAAGAGACAAGCTCTAATTGCCGTAATGCAGAGAACACCGCAGCAAATGTCAGCCTGCCACCTGCACCGTTGTACTCGCTCAGCAGCTCACGGGCACAGATCTATACGTCCACCAGCAAACCGGAGCTACAGAGCTCCGTAAAGCAGCAGCCACATCCCGCTCACGGCCACGTGTGGTCTGTGGGCTGCAGATCTCCTCCTTTCGGACAGGAGCTCGTGGAGCAATACCTGCCGTTAGCAGCCCCGTGGCTATTGATAAATATGTATGAAGTACCCAATTTCTAAACCATGTTTAGAAATCAATGTTAAAAAAAAAAGCGGCCATTTCACCCATCGCTGTATTATTTCTAAAGCTCTTTTCATCACATATTGTTTCTTAGGGGGCATGGAGACAGATATACACCTGACCCGGGGAAAGAATATAGTACGAACACCTTTATGAAGGAATACGCAGTGCAGTATCCAAGAAGGGGAAAAAAAAAAAAAAAAAAGCACCAAATACATCTATCGTTGTTGTTTAAATGTCAAGTCTGGTGTAACTATTTACAGTCCCCACTGGGGAAAACATGAGAAAAACTATTTTTCCTCAGATGTTGGATCTAAAATTAAGGCATAAGCAAAGTCTGTACATGGCAGTATCCCAGGGTAGTTCAACTGCTTAACTATGTACAAAGAAGTAGCCAGCTTTCCCATTTCGGTTTGCAAGGGAGCAATCTGTGCTCTCAAAGTCTGAGGGAGCACAAACACTTTTTTCTCCCCCCTAAACAGCATGCAGATTGAAGAAATTACCTGCAATGAGGTATTCCTAGAAAAATAAGCCAAGAAGACTGAGTGGTTGTGCAAGCACAAGGCCACAAGACCTCGCTAAAGCCAAGGTTATCCATCCTATCGCATGGTTAGGCTAGAATGAAGCCACAGGGTCCAGATGCACATTCAACCAGGTGAATATGGCCCCATAGAATAAATTGCTTGCCTTTAGAGAGGAAAAAAGAAGAAAAAGAAGATCTGAACTTTTGTCTTTTTGTGTTTATGGTTTGTTTTTTTTGTAGCAGCGTCTTGAAATGAGTTACAGAATGATGAGACCGAAGCCAGAGGAGATTGTGGACAAGACGGTTTCTATAGAAAACAAGCCAGTAATCAAGCAGCAGAAGGAAGTCTATCATTTGCACATAGTTTTGGAAGCTTTAACAATTCCCTAGTGAGAGAGGGAATCATTTGTGGGAAACAGAGGCCTAGTATTAAAGAAGAAATTGTTGGGAGAGGCTAATGAAACCCTGGGGAAATGCACTGACTGCCAAAGACAAGGCTGGAGAAAGCATTTGGTGATGAGTCTGGAGGCACGGAGCTAAGGTACTGGTTGCACTTAGGATAGGCTCAGGGATTGCTCTTTCCTATGGAAAAAAAAAAAAAGGCAAATTAATCCTTGTTGATGGTTTGGTTTGTTTTTGAACACCATGAAGCTCTCTGCTATTATTACCCAGCATGTGGTAGGTGAAAAGAAAGCATTAAACAATGCATTTAAAAATGAACACTTCGAACAAGGGTTGCACTTTATGTCAAAACAGGCACCCTGTCAACATGTTCATTTTAACCCAGCGATTGGGGAACGCCAAGGCACTCTGGACGTGTGTTTGGACAAAACTTGGACAAAAAGAAAGCAAAGATTTCCAGCAATTTTTCCTTGGCCCTACACAGCTTCCCAGCATTTATATTTACTGCATTCAGTAGATGAGCTGCTTGTTTTCTCTGCAGACACAAAAGCCTGCATTTATGGTCAAATAATTCAGGGTTATGGACTAATTCTACTTCTGGTCATTAGATTCCAGTAGAGCTGCAAAAATCGGGATGAATGTCTTTAAGGAAAAAAGTTAGAATTTGACCTTGTCCTTTTAAGTTTTTCTTGGGTATCTCAGTCTATTCTTGTCTTCCCCTTTCTAACCTTGTTTTTCTCCGGCTGTCCACCCTCATGTGGGTCTTTCTTCAGAGATAGCATTGTGGAACCAAAGCACTGGATAATTCACTCTTCCTCAAGATTTTCTGCAGCAAAGTTTAGAGCAAGGCTCATCTGGCGACATGTACAGCAGAATAAAAATCACATACTGCTGATGGGGAATTTTTTTTACCTGGTAGCACTAGGAGATGTTTGCAGAGACTGACAGTGTCTGAATACTTATCTTTTAGTGCAGGTATTGCCTTGAAAAGTCTTGATTTTGTGTCAGGTTTGATTAGGCATGGCCTGTCTCTTTTGCAAGAGACTTTGTGGCAGCCTTTCTATCTTTCCACCATGCTTAGTATAGGTCTGCTCAAAAATCGGTGGATCCGATCGTCTCTTCCTTTATTCTCGATGCTAGCCCAGATGAAAACATCCCATTTCTGTTTTGCAAGACATTAAGGAAAACTCTTCTCTTCTCCTTGATGGTTATTGATAGAGGCATCTTATGATATCCCGCGGGGACACAGCCTCAGTCCTTTGCTTCCCGTGTGTCTTCCCGCTCTATCCGCACACGGCTCGTGTCCCATCTCTAAGTGCAATGCTCAGGACAAGATCTCCCATTAGCTCGCCTTTAGCAGATCGCACTATCTTCGCTCCCGATCCATGTTTTTGGTGTCTTTCCTGTGCCACTTTCATGCGCGTACACAACCCGCTTTGCTCCAGGGCTGGCAATAGGGCTTCTAAGGAGGCTGTCGCTCAAGGTTTGCCACCTTGGAGAACTACACGCGAGTGGGTGACTCGAAGCTGCTTTCCTGGCTGTACCCGGGGACTCGGTGCTGTCGGCAGCCCTTCCTGAGCAGATCGGAGCTTGGGGAGCTTGAGTTTTCTGTGGACTTTTCTAACTTTAGTTGCGGAAGCAGTATGCTAGGAAAGTGCTAACAAACCAGAACGATGACCTACATATGGGCCTGCGGTAGCAGGAGTCGCAATCTCACCATTTACTGTACATTAACTTCTTCTAATTCGTTCTTCCACCTCAAAAAAGGGCTTTAGGAAAGAGCATGAGTAGAGGAAGCAGTAAGTTTTGCCAGGATAGCATGAAGAGAACCATGCGGCTTCGACCCTCTGTGACCATCTTCAGAAGAAGCTAGGGAGCAAGGGGACATTTTGCCTGGGATCAAAGGCAGCAGACACCTTCCCAACCTCCCCATGCAGAACCCTCCTTCATGGTGGCGTTTTCCACCTCCGTGATGTGAGCACACCTCGTGGAGAGTGCCAAGAAAAAGAAGACAGTATTGAGCCCACCCTCCAGGTGTGGAAATACCCCTCAGACCTGGTCCCCATGACCTTGGCACAGCTCCGTGAGCTGTGGTACTGTACCTTTCTGCAGAAAATATGGATAAGGCCTTCCCAGGTGCCAGCTGTGGCAAGTCTTTGGCATATGGAAGATGTTTTGGGTTGCAAAAGCAGGAATGGAAGTCTTCCCACATAGTGGAGTATGTAGAGGATGCACCTGTGCTGAGGGAGCTGCACTTTCTGCTTCCGTGACCACTCTCTGTGGCTGCTTTTTATTGAAACAAACTGGAATAAGTCCCTGAGACTGGAAGAACGAGCTGATTTCCTCCCTCCTGTCCCACCACCTTGGCTTTGTAACATGTTTTAATATTTGGTGAACCACATCTCTCACAAACCACATTTTTTGCAAGTGTCCAGTTGCTGGATGGGCATGACCTACCGTCACAAAACGGTCTTCAGGCTTTTCACATTGCTCCACACTGGCTAGGGACTGATGACTTCCAGGGCTTCTTGCAAGATACACTTGTTATTCCCCCAGGCCACCAGAAACCAGGAAAGGTGGAATGACAGCCATTGCTGGATGCAATTAGAAATCTCCTTTTTATCTTTTTTTTTTTTTTTTTTTTTTTCCTGGTTATGAAGATTGCAGCAAAATTACTCCTCCAAACTCTATTGGGAGCAACTAGAGGCAAGGGCTTTCCCTGACCGTGTGTCAATACGAAGAGAAAATAAACATCCAATTTTAACTCGCAGCGTTGCCACGCACAACATCAAAGTAAAAGCAATGTTATTTGCTGCGAGCCAGATCGCTCCGTTCAGGCTCCCCGCTTTACCCGTGAATGCTTTTGTTTGTCAATTTAAGTCGCTGTTCCAGAAACGCCGTGGATGAGAGGGCTCGTAATTGAATTTACCACCCTGCCTCTGCAAACCTCCATGGAGCTCACACTGCTGTAGCCCGGTGGCCAAATGGTCTGTAAGCCCGTGTGGTTGCAACAGCTGGCCCGGCAGGCTGCAAGACTCTAATTTCAGCACTGACCGGAGAGCTAATAGGAAGCAATGAGCCCATTAAGGATACTTAAGCAGATATAGCGCTCCATGAAGTTATTTACAGCTACGGGGCACTTCGTTTCCCTCCTTGGCACTTAAATCTTCAAATGCTTTTGGGCTGTCCATGCTGCATGGCTGCAGCAGATCTGCAGAACTGCCTCGGTAGGGCTGCGTACCTCAGTGACGCTCAAAATCATATGTATATTTGGTATATTATATGTATATTTCTGTGTATATGTAGATATTTTTATATATAGCCAAAAGAACTCTTGGTCTTTAGTGATTTTGGCCAGGGCTATGCTGCTCGTTACCTGCTTTCCCTCTGCCCCAGCTTTTGAAGCTATTTTGAAGCTAACCATGATGACGAGACCATAAATCCACCTCCCAACATCTACGTGGGCAAAGCGCAGCTCCAAATGCCAACACACAAACTATATCCTAAGAACGTTTGACCCGAAAGGCAATTAGCAATCCCCTCTGTGTGGAACCATTGAACTCTCTGTCTGCAAGGATAAGCTTGAGATTCAAAAGAAAGTGGTGGAAGAAAATATAATTCAGGGAAGAGTTCGTTTTCAATAATTTGATATTCCTTCCCAACCTGAAGGAAGGTGGGGATATAAACACCCAATTTCACAAGCAACGTGGCTGCATCTTTAGGTATTTAAATGCATTTAGATGAGCGCCAGAGCCTATTACAAGTCCTCTGAGCAACTTCCCCAAGTATCACACTGCAGCTGCACATGGTATTTGTGTTTCCATTAAACTCTGCATTGTGGCTCCCCGACCCCCATAGGGAGTTTTCTTTAATATATGGCTTCAATTTCAAAACAGCATCACTTTAGGGGCCTATTCTGTCTGTATTTATGCAGCCTATGAGATGATGCATCTATCTCCTGATAGCAGCTTTAATCAAAAAAAGCATGTTTTCCATACAAAACGAAACTATTAATTGCATCCTTTCGAGAACAGGTACACCACCGCCTCGTCATAGGTCTTGTGAGCTGCGAGACTTTAAAATTGATAAATAGGGTGTCCTTGTATTCTTTAACCATTCCCCAGGGAAAGCAGTTTGTAAAATAGTAAAATTGCTCAGGCACAAATATTTATCACAGATCCAATAAGATTTTATGTGCCTTGTAACTACAATATTACATGTTTTATGCTCCTTCAATCTTTGGTTTAGAGTACATCCAGTTGCTTCAGTATAGATAATTTCACTACTGGTGGAGATCTGTAAACAATATTTTGTTGCAGCCCCGCGAATGCTCGATGCTATTATTTCCCCCACGGTTTCGATGAAGCTTTACTCTCCCTGAGCACACATTGTTCATGTTCTGTAAACGCCTGGTACAGAAGGTATAATTATCTTTATTTTATTCGATTTGCCAGTTTTGCACTGTTTTCAGTCCATTAGAGGTTAGCCACCATTAGGCAAGCATACACACTTAATTTTAAGTACCTGGCTGGTTCGTCTCAGTTGGTAGATGCCGCTTTGTGGAACAGAACAGCCTGTGCTTCTTGAAAAATACAGCACCAAAGTGCAACTTTGCGAAAGGTATGCTCCATCCTACCCCTTTGCTATAAAGGCAATTAATGGAGGTATTAAATATTTCAGCTTTACCCACAGAGCTGCTCCGGAGCAGCTTGTGCCACACAAATCAATGCAAACAGTCACTCGTTGCTCGCTGGGAAGCAAGGCTCGAGTAAAGTTTGAGTAAAGCCTTAGCTTTTGCGAAACTGCACGCAGAAATTTCACTTATGCAATCTCGGGCATTCCCGTCTTGCGTGGCTTTGGCTCCTGGGCTTTCTCCCACCTTCCTGAGGGAGCTGGCTTAAAAATGGAGCAAGGTCACCAAACTGTGGCAAACCGCAGTCCCTGTCACCTGTGATAGCTCTGCTCGCTCCTGGAGCGCTCAGCCCCGTGTAGGTTGTCCAGGAGCAAAGGTACTTTCAGTCCAAACGACCTTTGTTTTATAACAAGCGAAGAAGTACGGCGTTCTTGAGCGAAGGCATCCTAACTGCCTGTGACAGGCGGCGCCGCGCGGATCATAAATAGCCCTGCCACTTTGCGCTAGCAGCAAAGGGACCGTCTACACTTGACAAAGAGTCAGGACGCGAACACGGCCGGGCTGGGGACAAGCAACACGTTGCGATACCGCAGATGGAAGGAGAGCGCCCGGAGAGCCCACAACGATGGGAACCTCTTGCTATGGATGTGGAGAGCATCTCCAGCATCGCGTGCACCTCCAGGAGCCTCCTGTCCGCCTCGAGGCAAAGCCTTGCTCCCCATCCCTCCGGTTCGGCATTATTATTGTAAAAAGTCACCTTTTCACGGTGTTTCTAAAATAATTTACAGCCATTAATTTCCTTGTATAGCATCCATTAGAGTCACTAAAATGTGCTTGGGCTATTATAATAAGTAAGTGGTATAATTATGAGGCTAATTGTCCAAAAAAGCTAAAACAGTTACTCTAATGAATGTTTCCTCTGCTTTAGCTGTCATCCCCTGTCTGGAAGCCCCGCAGCCCTCTGCATCATGACAGAGGAGACTGCTTTTCTGTTGGGGATTTGGTGGGAGGAGAAAAATTGTGTGTAATCAGGGAGCTGCTGAGCTCAGGCTTGCTTCCTTCCTCCTATCAGTTATCAAGTTTTCCCTGCTCCAAAAACTCTTGTGTGAATGGGAGGGAGAACACTCATGTCCTGCAGGTCTTCCCACCACCACCACCTTCTGCTACTTTATGAGTATCACAGTAACAATCAGTTTATTCACTGAGGGAAAAGGTGGCCAAATCCATGGCAAGAGAGAGGAGGGTGGTCATTGCCAGGTGAAGGTGGCTTAAATTGCTGAAGCAAAGAGGACCAGAAACCTTTAATTATAAGCAGTACCTGCATGAACACTGAGGAAGACCAAAGAAAAATAGAAGATAAAGCCTCTTTTTACCTTAGTTTTAACAAAATACAACCAGATTCTTTCTTTCCCATATAAACCTTAAAGCTCTCATTTTTTATATGGCCCTTTCTGTTGCTTGTCCCCTACTAGATGTCCCCTAAGCAATGTCCCCTGCTAGATCCACGAGAAAAAAATCCTGTAGAGATTGAAGCATCCCGGTGGATAGGTCTGGTCTAGAATAACTGCCCAGGAGAAACACTGACCCTGCAGTACTGCCATTTACTGCAATGAGTAAATCTGCAGCAGTGCCTGGAGACACTGGGCAAACCGCAAGTCACGGCGCTTCGGGCAGCACCGCTGCTGCAGCACGCTGAGGCAGGGCACTGGGAGCAAAGAGCATGTTGACAAGTCTTCTTCTGGGCTCTGGAGCACCACTAAAGCTTCCTGCTCTACCCAAATGTTAGGACCCAACACCTAGGTTGTCTCCACCATCCTTCATCCAAGGCAGAAACCAAGTTGAGCTCCAAGGCCTTGAGGACCTGCCATGTAGATGGGCCTGGACATCCACCCTTGGAGGTCACACAAGCACTGGTGGGGCAGGGACACAATCACCCAGAGACACCTCTTAGCAGGGCCCTGCTGCTCGTATTCGCATGAGCAGATGGGACCTGCGACCCATCAAACTCAACTTACTGCACAGTCAAGGGGCTGAGCCTTGGCAGCCGCTCGCTTTGAGGCCTTCCAAAGACCTGCCAGTCCAACCGGGCCATAGGCAGAGCCAATCCACACTGACTGTTATGATAACAAATGGAAACCGCGTTAAAGAAGCATTCTAAGAGAGAAGGGAAACCTGCTCTAAATGTAGCGGTGATTTCCATTTCCCTTCCTCTCCGATGTTTCAGAACATATACATTCATACAGCCGAGTCCTCCAGGGTATTGGTGGGCAGAAAACCAAGACGGAGAGGTTTTGCAAAGACTGTTTTCACCATTACGGGCCTTCCTCAACGCAGACGTGAAGACGGCCAAGTTGAAACTGAAGATTTCAGCGGATCTCTTAGGTCCACAAAAGCGGTGTCTGTGCACTGAAACAAAAACTCACATGGGTGATAGCAATGAGTGAAATATTCAAAGTGAAATGTGTGTTTTTTTTTTTTTCAGCGAGGAGAGGGGGAAATCTAGATTAATTTCAACAGTTCAGTTAAAATTTGCCTCTTTCTTGACGAGGAGGTGGAAACAGTCAGGGCTTTACTCCTTTTTGTTTCGGAGTATTACCAACATTAACTGTATAAATGACAGATAATGCCTATAGGGCTGTAGGTAGCATATTAGGACTGTTGTCACTGAAGATGTATATATAGAGGTAAAGTAACCCCGTCTTATATATCTGTGCTACCTTTGCTAAGGTTTAACACTTCCCAAGATAACACCTGAGTTTCATTTAGAGCTTGGCTTTTTTTTTTTTTTTTTTTTAATTAAGATATTCAATGCAATAAGCAGTTTAAATAATATCTCGTCATCACCAGGGGCACTGAACTAAGAGGTAAGTAAGTTCAGTGCCTCCTGAGCTTATATTTTTAGTAGGTTAATTTGGGCCTGGGTTTTGAAGTACACAGGCTATTTTTGGTAACCTGTGTGTCTCTGCGAGTCGAACGGCAAGAAGGACGATGCCTCGTGCCATCTACTCGGGCTCTGTGAGCCATTGTATCAGGCACACGCTGCAATCGGACACCTGAATGTGTTTTTAGTGGGAAGATTTAACCAGAAACTGCACGTGTTTCCAGGCTGGCCAGTCCCAAGACTGCTTGCCTGGAGACAGCGCAACCACAAGCACCGTTTGGGCACCTTCTGGGCAAATCTGTCGTCACCCACTTTCGCTCTAGGCTTGCAATCCTGGTGATCTGTCAAGCAGCACTACACTGGGTCTGAAAACCCTTTTGCACTGAAGTATCCCCTGCTCCTGCTGCTTGGAGGCACAACTTAGACCACCGTGATTTCTGGGTTGCTGCATAGTAACGAAGAGGCTATAATTATAATTGTGTATATATATAATTTATGTGTCATTCTATTTTATATATATATATGTATAATTTTATGAGCAGATCCTATAATATTATATGACTAGAGCCTATAAATAAGCCACACACAGTACACCTAAGCAAACCAGAAGGGACAGAAGCACCGCGCGGGCAGCTCTTGCTGTTTCCCTACGCTTTTTTAGGGCATATTTTGGTCTTTTTTTCCTCCCCCGCTGTTTTAGCAAAGGCTACCTACTCTGGGGATGCAGGCTGGAGGCTGGACAAGTCTGGAGGACAAATTTCAGCAACTCCGAGGAGATCAGAGCCTTGCTTGACAGCACTAACTGGCAGGGCAGGCAGTTGCTGTAGCTTTCCTAGATAAGGCTAATGGAAACAGCATCAAAACTGTTAAGCTGCACATTATTCATTTTTATACGCTGTGAGTAGTTACACTGAGCCCTTCTCATCACCCATTATGTTTTTAATACCCTCCGGCAACGTGATAACTCCTGATGGCTCCCTCAGCCTCTGCAGACCCAAAACAATATTCCGAGTATGAAGCCATTACATAGTTTTCAACAGGCATTGATAAAAATAAGGTGCTTACAAAACAACGGCATTAAGATGTTCCTGACATTTTCTCCACGGAAAGCAGAGTTCTCTTAACAGAAGAGGAATTTCCACTTAACTCCCCAAGCCTGCAAGAACTTTGCTGTCTAACATCGGATTTTGCAAGCTCAGACCTCTCGGCTTAACTGAATAAATGGCAATTCCGAATACCTGCAGCAGAGAATCCCGGCTCCCCGGGGGAGAATCCGGTGTCTCAGATAATAAACCACAGCCAAAGATTAAAAATAAATGAGGACAATGCTGCACCTTCGCACTTGCGCTTTTTACCTGTCCCAGAAAGAGCACGAGGAGGAAGTTCTTCCTCATGCAGTTCGGAAAAATGATTTGAAAGGGCGATGGCACCAGCATCGGCAAGGTATTCCACAGAGCACTGCAGAGGGGGATGCTGCAAGTATCGATTTCAGCCCAGAGCTGGCACGCTGCAAGGATGACTCAGCCCCACTGCTCACATTTGAGGGCACCGAAGCACCTCGGAGCAGCAGAGCGTTACCTTTAAGGCCCTCCCGTCCTTGGAGCAAAACACTGATTAAAAAGTAAGACTTTCTGAAGAGCTCTGGTCACAGAGTGCAGCTTAATAGATGAGGGAATCTACTTTTTCTAAGCAGATTAAATGCAATCTCAGGGCGAAATGTGCCATCTCCTGTCAGACACGATGGCATGGCGCAATCACAGCGAGATGATGGCAAGAACCTGAAATTTTATGTGTCAAAATAGGGGTGATTTTAAAGCAGAAGTTTCCATTAAGAGGCTCCGGGACGTCAGCGCTGGAGGGTCTCTGAGAGGCTGCTGAAAAGGGATCTGAGGACACGCTTCTCCCTGCCCATGAGGAGCAGGAAGCTACAGCTGGAGTTTTCCTGGGGATGCACGAAGGAGGAGGAGCGGGGAGGTGACAAGGGAAGGTCCACGGGTCAGGAACAGGACGGGTGTTTCGGGGGCTGCAATCTGGAGTTCAGGCTACCTCCCCAGGACACCCTGTGCGGTCAGGGCTGCGGGAAGAACTGCGTGTGCGCGGCCTTAAGCCCGTGACAGACGTAATAGAGTGACTTCACTTAGCCTGTGAGGAATGAGAATTGAATTAAGTTGCTTTTCTCTTGCCTTCGGCAGGGTCTAAGGGTGTTACGTGGACGGCTGACTCACGGGGTCTTGATAAAGCCGCGTTATCTCTCTGGCCTGTGTGCGGCTCGCGGTGGGCTCTGCTGGGGAAGCCGCACGCCTCTCTGGGGGCACGAGGGGATTAAGCAGCCTGGTTATCCCTATGCAGCCCCTCGAGGCGTGTTGCAAATACAGCTCATTCTGCAGGAGATTATTTCCCAGCTGGTTTCCAGCCAGCTTTTCCACGCTCGCCATGGAAAAGTTTGCAGGAACCCAATTTCTGCATTGTGGGCATTAGGAAATTTAAGGAGCCCAAGCAACTCTAAATGTAAATTGTGACTAATTTGTCAAAAGCCTGAATTGAGGCATCACCCTCTACTTTCTGAACCGCAGTAAAGCTGGCTTTCTGTCACTCAGTTAACGAAATAACATGATCAAAACACTAGAGCTGAAGGGAGCTGTTGATTTGTCAGTGAGCTAAGGGATCAGATATTACAAATAATTGAAATTGTACTAGCAGCAGACAACAAGCGATAAGAAGCGGGTAATAAATGCATATATTTTCATTCTGGTCCTGAGGAACAGGTTGGTAGCAAAAGACTAGCACCAGCTCCCTGCTTGCAACCTCTGCTACCCATGGCAGGAACTCATGGGGGCTGCTGGAGTGGGAAACTGTCCCCCATCTGGGGACAGCAGAGTCAAAATGGGCAGCTTTATGGCACACAATTTTCATCTGGCAGCAGAGGCCACGCATGGCTTGTGCCGAAGTGAATCACCTGCAAGGCTGATGGTTATTAACAGCAACAAATATGGGCCAGCATCTCCTATCCCGAGATGTCAAGGCCCTGTGCGTGAGATGCTGATTCATTGCGTGGTTACACTCTGAATGATGTGGACCTAGATAAGCAGCTGTTCAGCTGATGTGAACTCACCTAGGAGTCTTAAAATCTGTAGACTGTTTTAATTTACACCAGCAGGCAAAATGGTACATTTTGTAGATGCTATTCAAGGTTGCCTGTGAGTGCTAGGAGGCGAACACTTAAGTAAGGAGCTGCAAAAAGAAAAGCTGAATTGAGGTCTTTTGAGCTTCTGCTTTATGCAGTGGCCTCCGTGCCAGGCGTTATTATCCACCTAGAGTCAAGATGTCCCTTTATTAGGGTTGAAAAGACACATCCTGAGCCCTAGGATGGCCTGCTCAAACCCAGCTGGCACTGAAGACCTGATCTTTAAAGCACTTGTGCATTTCTGCTGTAGCACAGGACGAGGGGCTGTGTCCATTAGGAAGCTTGAACCTTTCACTGCAGAGGCACCAGCCTGAGGTCTTGTTACAAGCCCTGCGGTTGGCAACCTGCTGAGCTTGATGGGGGTCTCTCCCCCTTGCCCAGCGGGTGCTCGTGCACATCTCACTGTGCAGAAAGCAAGGGACAAGTGGGGAGATTAAAAATTTTTGTTTTGTTTTGTTTTTTAATGAAAAAAGCAGAATTTGGCGCTTCATGAAGAAGAAAAAGGACTTTCTAAATCATGGCCTAGAACGTGTCAAATCGTGCTCCAGCCAACTGAGCATAGCCAGTAAGCAAAGCTTGCCTCAGGGCTTCAATAAATAACAATAATAAACCCCAAACATTAGGCTTTAATTACGTGCCAGCTCCAGTCCTCCCCGTTTTCCTGTAACTCACACAAATGCTCTCCAACTCCAGCAGCATTGCCAGGGCAGCGGTTTGGGACCATCCTTGCCAGATGTGTTGCAGTGTCCCTTGCGCCCATTTGCAATGCCCAAGTTTGAAAAGGGGCAGTTCTGCTCAGCTGCGAAAACCCCTCGGCAAAGCGTAAACCACTTTGAAGGTGCAATTGAGAAAGCGGCGACACAACCGCATGCAGTTTGCAGCTCCAACGTGTCTGCTGCTTGGGTTTTGACCTTCGGAAACACCATTAAGCTACGCAAATATGGTTCAAAAGGATGTGTGCTGCTGCAAACAGTTTGCTGGCATCAGCTGGAGGAGGACCTGCTCTCCTCCCTCATGCATGCACTACCAGCCACCAGGTCCTAACGAAGCCACTTGATGGACTTACGTTAAACGGGCCAACTGTGAAATTCTTGTTATGTTTTTTTCTCCCGTATTCCCCTGTATTTTTTAAGTGTCTTTGAATTATTCCTGGGTTTGAGGCAGCTGCCCAGCAATGCAAAAAAAATCCCTCCCAGACAGCTAGCTTAAAAACTGAATTAACACATTTGCTATTAAGGCCAAGCTCGCTTCCACAATGGGGAGAAGAACAATAGAACAAAGGACTGCTTTTGTGCGGCTCCCATGACATCGCCGAGTTTCCATGTTTAAATTATCTGCATTCACTTGTACTGTAGCGGCTCTTTATTTTGTTTCTTCAAATACGCATTGCTCCCTTGCATTATAAAGAATTGAACAGTTTTGGAATCAAAGGGCCAGATCCAGAAGTGGCTTTAAGAAGTTGCTGAATTATTTCCCGCAGATAAATCTTGTGGAACATGACCTTTTCCCACCCCCATTCACACATCTAACTTCTACTGCAAGTGTTTGCCGTTCCCAAATATTTGTTGGATAATTGATGTCGAGGAAGTAAGCCAACACTGCTCCCGGATTGCAGCCCTATCCCTGATGTAACACAACAGTCTGAGTGATGGATTTACACGCATGGATTTCAGGTCTTAAAATGAGAATTCTTTTCAAGCTTCGCTACATGGAAATACCCCATCAGGAAGTCAAGGGTCTCAGGGTAAATGGGTTTCTCCATTAGCTTTCACTGTTCACCCATCATATTCTGCCTCTGTGTGTTTTTCCTACGTCTTTTTCATAATGATTGAAAACATTTCAGTATCCTGGCTGTAAGAATGAGCAAGTAAATAGAATAGAATACAAAAAGATGGATTTCCAGATCAATAATTTTATGATAAAACTGGACCCTCAGTGTTTTAAAGAAAGCTTTAATTAAAAAAATAAAATAAAATAAAACAAAACAAAACAAAATAAAATAAAATAAAATAAAATAAAATAAAATAAAATAAAATAAAAT
>JAWLRI010000158.1:300374-317641 GCA_034781795.1 Crypturellus tataupa
AAATAAAATAAAATAAAATAAAATAAAATAAAATAAAATAAAATAAAATAAAATAAAATAAAATAAAATAAAAGCTCACTGTGAATCTCCCTACAAATACACTGACCTCACTACACTTGATTGACAAAGTGTATATAAATATATTAAGCCACCTATTCTAAAGATCCTTGAGTGCAGATAGGTGAGATTTGGGCACATTCACTACATCGGTTGCAGGGGATGCGAAATTGGATTGATGAAAGAACCTACAGGAATTACTAATTCAGCCAGGAGTGGATATGGTCTTTCTTTAACCTGAGGGCTGAGAACTTCAACGAGGTGAGAAGCCAGGAAAGAAGTACAAGAGTTGATCCGCTTTCCCTGACTTCATGCTCAGTTCAGAGTAGATGCTGCTGCTTGGACAGACAGGAGCTTCCACAGGTAAGTTCAGGAGTGCTGTGGAAGAGATCCAAGTTGACAGACCCTTTCCACAGAGGGGAGAATTGGTAAATTCAGAATTGCAGTTCAGGTGACACAGGGAGTTTTTCCAAGGGGGAATCTCAACTGGAATAGCCTGCCCACTTAAGAAGTCAAGTCCAAATACATGTAGAAAACAGTGGATAAGACACAGCAGCCTCCAAAATGCGCATGTTTCATGAGCCACACAGCCTCATTGCTGCTACCTCAGCTGGGAGAGCGCTTGGGAAGGAGGTGGAAGCGGTTCCAGCTTGGATGTGCTCCTCAGGGCGAGTCATGGTGCTTGCAGCTAGCCCCAAGAGCTCAGAGCACAGTCCAGGAAAGGCTGAAGGAATGAGGAAATGGATGAGTGTGGACATTTTCTCACATTATTTAGGCTCACCTCTGACTTTGGTTTAAGCCCTTGCACGCGAAAAGCAGGCGACGTATCAGAAGAACAGGACCTACAAACAGCACAGAGCCTGTCCAAGCTCCATCCAAACCCTGTCGCCAGGATGGAATCATGCAAACTTGCTTTCCAACACTGCTAAAACAGAGTGATACTAGCTGTAGTGGAGAGGAAAGGGCCAAGAAATGATCCACACTGTCCTCCGCTGTGCCTAAACGCCTCCGCCACAGCATTTACAGTAGTATTTCATCGTCTTTGCCAAGCTCAGACTCTTCTTTAGTGTATTAAACCAGCCTAAGCCCTTTTTCTAAACCATACAGTCCGAGGCGAGCCTATCCTTTCCTCCCCTTGCACACGCAGATGGAGACACGGTGCACTCTTCACTGCTGCGTGCTAGACAGGACCTGGCCTTTGTAGCATCCTTCTCCTGGTCATGGGGCCGTATAACCAGCTACCTTGACTCAGAGGCTCTCCCAACAGCATGAAATTACCCCTCGATCTGTTTCTTGGGCTAGATTCGCATCTCAAGCAAAGCAGCTCAACCACACTGACTTAGGGGGCAAGGAGGCTCTCCGATTGCACCAGTTGAAGATGTTTTTCCGCCAGCTCCACGTTGCTCAGTGGGTTCCCTTTATTTTTTCCCTCTGGCAAGTTCCAAAGCGCTGTTTGCATTTATGCATTTCTATCACAACGCGCCGATAGAAAATTAGTCTTTTGAGGCTCTCCCTTAGCCTTCCCCCCCGTCCCTGCTCAGTCCTTGAAAAGGCCATTTGAGCATGCAATATTAATCATCTGCTGTGCAATAATCTTGGAAAAACGTAATATATTCTGGCAAATCGCAGGGCCTCCCAAGGACCCGCCTGCCTCCGAACTAACGGCTCTCATCCATTATGAGATGGCAACGCATGCAGCTCCCCACTTCCCTGCCCCATCAGCATGCACACAGCGACTGTATTCAGTCGTGAGAAATGGGAGGAAATGGCCTGTGTTAATAAATGGTGAGCTCACGAGATCGCCCCGTTTCAGAAAACAAGATCAAAACTGCTGAACTCCCTTCCCTGTCTCGTTTGATACCTTCCCTTCGCTGTAAACGCAGCGCTGGGAGTAATTAAGCATCTAAAAGAAGTTTCACATTGAAGCCACATCGCCCAAAACAATTAAGACAAACATTTTGTGCACATTGTCATCTGCCTTCATTAGTGCTTAAAGGTCAAAGAAACATTTCATTAGAGAAAAGGGAAATAAAGGTAAACTGCAACACACTCCTGGGGACATCTGAGAAAAACACGCGCTAGGAATACGTGTTAGAGCAAGGGAACGTGGAGAGCAGCACCCAGCTGGATGGCAAATGCCATGCAAATTATTTATTATTGTCTGGCAGCGGCTGGAAGCGTCGGTCAGAGGGTGAGGGCTTTGTATGCAGGAGGAAGGAGTCACGCTGCCCTCGCCACACGCGGTTCACGATCCGACTGCACCGGCGCACGCCAAAGGTGGATCGATGGAGACCTTGGTGGGAGTCATCAGATGACTGTGTTTTGCATCAGCAAGCAGCGAGTTCAGCCAGCCCCTAATGAGAGTGTTAGAGAAACGTTAGTTGCTGTTATTAGAAAGAAAATATGCCCTTTAGTTGGAAGGAAAAGGGGAATTTTCAACCGTACAAAAACCCATCCACAGCTCTCCATAGCTCTGCCCTTGCTCCTCCCTCCCACGGCGTTCCCTGCTGGGACTAGCTGTCGTGCCAGATCTGCTTCTTGGGATGAACCTGGGGGCAATGTCCATCCCGGGGAAGCAAAGTGAGGCATCAGCTCCAGGTGCACGAGGTTCGGAAAAGACTCCCACGTCCATGTGAGGCTCTGCCTTGCAGCCACCCCCTCCACCAACCATTTGTCTAAGGAGCTTGGCAAAGAAGCCAAAAGAAGTCAAAGAAGCATCACCATGCTGCGTCCCCATCAGGAGCCCGGAGAATTTGCTTGCCTCAAGCGTCGCTTTGTTTTTGAACATCACCAATTGCCTTCCAGGAAGCTTTGTAGACTGCAACGTCCAAACCCGAAAACCACAACTGTTTTTATTTGGTCTTCTCAGCATGCAAAGTCAAGAAGCAAACAGCAGACCCAAGGCTTTGAAGCAGGCTCTGCAGCCACCCCGTAACTCTAGAGCAAAGCATTTTGGAGCTACTCATAGTTAATACATTTTCACCTGAGATCCTTTTAATTTGCCATTGCACTATGCTCAACGCTTTCTTGCATTATTTGCGTAGGACTTGCTGGGTGCACAGCCCAGATGTGTCATTCCGAGTGTCACTTCCCATAGGGACACCTCAGCCTGGATCCCCAGAGCAGAATACGGAGGCTTGGAACAAGCCATCCCCACCACGGTGATCTCCATCCTGGAAAACATTGTGATCAGCGCTGCATTACATGTACCTGGAAATGAGAGACGGCAGGAATTTTTTAGCAGAACCGTTTTTTTCCCATCAGAGAATGAAGTATTTTTAAAATCAAAACATTTCACGGGAGAATGTCAATTTTAAATTTTTTTTTTTTTTTTTTTTTTTTGACAGGAGAACATTTAAATGAAACATTTCTATTTTCTTGTTTTGTTTTGATAAGGCATGAATGTTTCATTTCAATAATGTGCATGTGTTTTGTTTCTGCTTTTCCAGCTCTGCTCATTTCAGCCTGCGCGGAGTATTAAAATATGCATGATATTATTGAATTTACACACCTCCTTTATTCCACGTATCCAGCATGTAATTTTGATAATAAATTATATAGTTCAGCTATTATCCAAATGAAACACTTTTATCTTACCGAATGAGATGTTTTCATACTACTTGAGGGAGCAGGGTAGAAACCATAGAAATGAACAATTTCTCCAAGTTCAGAATTCATTTTTGCTAGTATTTCCACTCCGTGACCTTTCTTTCCCTAACAACCTGTGCCTGCCGCCCGTGCTTTTGATGGGAAGAGGGGGACCTCTTTCTCTTTGATGCTGCTCGGCTGCTCTCACCATGAGGTCTCGGACTCCTGGGTGTTTGCTTGTATTATTACTAATATCGATAGCGGCTGTAAGAGAGAGTAATTCTCTCCTTGGAGAAATCAGGTCAGCACAATTTGACCCCATCGAAGCATTTTTAATGCACCTAGAGTAGTCCCACGTGCTGGCAGATGAGTATTTGAGACAACCCGTTGGGCAGATGTGTAAATGCTCATTAAACGCTCTGGCTTTGCCTGAGATGGATCAACCAGCACGGGCTTGTTTTGCAGCACCCTATTTGCAAACGTGGGGTCTCTTGTTTGCCATGACATTCCCAAACATTCCTCCTGGGCAAGACTGTCCATGAGACTTTATCCATCTGCGTCTCGTAAAGGTAGGGACTGGGATTTTAGGAAAAGACACAAACTGGGCCTTGTGCAATGCCCCATAACGGCAGAAATGAAACCAGTGTTGAAGGAACTGGTGGTTGACACAAAGGTTGAGGGACAGATCAGCACCCAGGGACCCGGGAGAGTTCCCCCACCATCTATAGACCCAACTGGCCAAGTAGATTCCCCTCGCGGCTTCCTTCTGCCGCGGGCTCATCTGCCAGGCCAGTCGGATCCATGTTTTAGCCTTAGCCTGAAACCACTAACACGTCACTGCCCTTTTTCTGTTGTTTCTGGTTTTGTTTTTTATTTTCCCATGCGTTTTCTCCATAAAGGGTTAATCCCAGGGACTCCCTCATCAAAGCAAACACGCCTTCTCCCCCTCAGTGGGTGAATATTATCTATTAAATGCCAGCTGGAAATCTGGCTACGCCGCAAGCAGCTATAGCGAGAAGCGGTGCAGGAATCCTATGGGGTGCCGTTCCTGCTGGGTCCGCGCGATTCGGAGCCGCCTCCTTCACTGAGGCATCAATTAGGCAGATTTGTAACCCGGGAAGTCTTCCAGGTTTTGGGGGCTTTAATTATTTCAAAATTAATAAAATTCAGCCAAATACATTCAGCACATGACTTGTTCAGTACAAGATGTGAGGGAACAGAATCTAACAACTCCCTGCTAAAACGAAGTAGGGAAAATATTTAAGCTAACAGGACGAAATTCCATAGATGCATCAGGAGAAATGTACACAGGGCGTGGGAAGGCATATGGATTTCAATGATATGATTAACTTCTCTTAATTCAGAGAACATAAAGGAATATAGAAGCATGTTCTTATGGTGCTGATTTCTACTATTTCTAGTCTTCTTCACTAAGCAGTTAGAAGAACCATTTCTCCATCCTATCATATAAACAATATTGACCTATAAAATAGCATTTCCCAATCAACAAGAACCCCCAAAATAATTTCAAGGCCTCCTTTCAGCCCAGCCAGGATTTGATTTCACACAGCATCATCTTAAACACGCCACTTAGCACGTGGTGCTGTTCCAAAAATTAGCTCTGTCAAAACGCGATTCCCGAGTGAGGTGTTTATTCCAGCTCCCTAATCCTGCATCAAAAGTGCTCCACTTACAAGCAAAAAGCCTCCTCCTCAGCGGCTTGCCTGGCTGACAGGCTGTTCCCAGCAAATCATTTGCTTTTGCCTTTTTGCGCATGGGCAGGAGCAATGAGTTTGAGCAACGAGACGGCTTTTGATAGCCCCGTGAACCCAATTCACAGCATGTCCCAGGCCTCTGGGCTTCTCAACCCAAGGTTGGGGTCTTTCCTGGGACACCTCCACCTTGCAACCGCGCTTTCTTGCTGCCTTTCCATGAAATTCAGAGCTGGGAGAATATCCCACCGTTCTGGGGAGGCAGCTCCTGCTTGACCAGGTCAGCTAGGGCTGGGGGGTCCCAAGACAAATCCATTCTGTTCCCATCACCATCACCAAAATTTTCCCTGGTGTAACAGCTGGGAATTCTGCAAGGCTGGTGGTATTGTGTGATAGCCAGGATCTCAGCCAGTGCTAAGGGCAGAACCAGGAGCCTCTTAGGAGCATAAGTAGCTCAAATTCATGAACATGAGCAAGAAGAAGTTGGTGCAGCTTTTTGAAGGCGACTAATGGTTTAGAGCACCCCACTTCCTGGATATCAAACTTTATGCACTTTCAAGGGATGCAGTAATCAGAAAGCACAAATCCCAAAATTAAACCTCTTCAAGGCATTTTGTGTGGTGTCTCCACAACCAGTTAGCACTTTTAAAAGCCTAGCTACAGTTTTGACAAAGTCATTTTTCAGAGTAGCACTGCATTAAAAGAGCAGAAGAAAAATATGAACATCGGGGATGTTCAGAAACCTTTTATCATGTCTAATAATAAACCAAAGATTAGTTTTCTTGTCATTCAGCTAAATATTTTGAATTGCAAAAGTTTCTAGCTGTGTTTCTTTTCATGTAGCTTTAAAAGCTCAACCTAGGCACTTCTTAAGATGCAGAGGTGAACAGCTGACATTTTCTAACCTGATTGCAATTATTCTGGAATACGTTTTATATCACAGTTAATTATAAAATGGGTCAAAACCAGAGAAACTCCAGAGGATCCTTCGCTCCTCTAGGTTCTCCATTATGCAAAGTTTGTGCGGGCTTTTTTTGCATCTTCCAGCTCTGTGAGGCTGCTGCTCTAGTATTGCATTTAACAACTCAGAAGGGCCAGAATGCAAAGAGAAAAAAGCTTTAACAGGGAGTAGGTAGTATACTCACCCCACCCTGCCCTGCAACATTCATGCCTGTGCAGCCAAGGACAAGTGCAGGACTGTGATCTCATCTGGGAGGCCGAGGACATGACACTGGTCGCCCACTCCCCAGGACACACATTGAGCTCCTGCTTCATTCATGAGCAGAGTGAAGTGGGTTAGGGAAATCTTCCTGGAAAGCTTCCTAAGAGCTTATCTTTGCATCTTCTAGCGTTGCGTTGAGATTATGGTACATTCTCCATCCCTTGAAGCCTTTCCTTGACACCCAGATGTCTTGTTGAACAATTTTTTGCCCACACAGAAATGAGATCTGAGGGCAGGATTGCCCAACCTGCCCCACGTGGGACAAAGTTGGACTTAGAGGAATCAGAGGAAGACCTTCCTCCATGAGACAATTTTTTCTCATATAAATCAAAGTGCATCTACAAATAGGCTTATTTCACACACGTTATCTCTGAGAGAAACCAACACATCACTGAATTTTTGGTTTTAATGCTTAAAAAAAAATGGTTAGCTTTTAATTCTAAGACATTTTATGTTATTTTATGTGATGTTACCTTTTTTTTTTTGGTAGATGAATCAAAGCATATATTCAAGTTTTACTATTTGATTATTTTGCTTGCTTGCCTTTACCATCGTATTCAGCATTTTCACTCATGGAAGAATTTTCAAATTGTCAGCTTTGAGTCTTAACTGGAAAAAAGCCGAATGTCAAAAAATCTCAAAATCCTGCCCTCCTCTCAGCTCTAATGCAGGACATCACATTAGATGATTATATGGTCCCTTTTGGCTTTAAAAGGTATTAGTCTATTAATTATAGATCAGCGTCAGCATTTCTTCCCTAGACTTTGGCTTCAGCTTAATTTACCTTCCTTTTTTTTTTTTTCTTCCCTTTTTATTTAGGTCATCCCTCATTTCAGTTCTAAAATGGACTAAAGCTCCTTCTACTTACTTTCCTCTTCCTTCCATCGAAAATGTCTTTCCTCTTAATTATTTGTGTGACAACACTCCATACACTTTGAGCTCCTGCTGCTTGTCAGGAGAAATCAGTGTCTAGCCCGTGTTTTTCTTGTCAGGTTTATATTTTGGGTTGATTTTCAGCTTAGTTGTTCTCTCCTTGAAATATTATTGACTTTATCCCGGTTGTTTGTTGTTCCTTGCTCTGGGCCATACCTAGGGGTTGGCAGGGCAGGAGGTGGAGGTCCCTCAAGGCAAGCGTCATGGTAGGCACCATCCATAGGTAGCCATGAAACCCTTATTCCCCCAGTGTCTGACCGTAGGGTATGGAGGAACAAGAGAAAAGGTTGGCTAGGGATGAAAATAATGATATCTGATTACTTGATGGATAAAAATCATGGATGCCAGTAAAAGGAGAGATGATGGTGTTCAAAGGTAAGCTGGTCACCACGATGATAAAGCTGCTCTGGTGTGGAGGACTCTGGGTTTTAGTCCCACTCAGCAGATTATATGGGAGAAGGCTACGTTGTTCTGTGCAGCACCATGAAGAAGTCCTCGAGCTCAACATTCTGGTAAAGGCCCTTGACAGGGCTCCATTTGGTGCTGCCTTGACATGACCATCCTGCTCTTGGCATCCACTATCTTTAAACTCTTTCCCACCCAGTAAAAGCGGTATTAGTATTTTTTGTTTCCTTTATCAGGTGTTTTATGAACACATCTACTCAAGGAGCCCACTTTCATTCACAAGAACTAGATTTTGATCTCTTAAGAAAGCCACCTGGTAGAGAGCTGTGTCAAACCGGTTTGGTAAGTACGGTGATAGCATCCATAGCATCTTAGTATTTTATAGCATTCCCATTAAGCTGTGGGAAAAGGGAAGGGTTCCACTCAGATCTGGAAACTACTTTCAGACTCTAACTGGTTGCATGCAGATCTGCAGCTCTCCCCTGTTACACAAAGCAGGATTACCCTATCAGGGTATAATATGCTTTAAAACAGCTGTGCAACCAAGCTGACTTGTGTATGGGAAGTTATGATATTGTTTAGCAACACTGGGTTTATAGCGCCTGAGAGGACAGCAGCGTGCTATAAACATTTCTGATCACCCTGGTGGAATTTGAGATCATTTAACTAGAGGTATAATCTTTATGTATCTTGATGCAATCTGTTGGGAGAAAATTATGCCTCGTCTTCCTGCTCAGATTATTTTGCTTCCTCCTGTAATATGTCATTCCCTATTCATTTAGATTCTCTCGAGCTTGCAGCTGAGAGCTCTAATTAGGTGTGCCTAGAGCTCTGGAAAATAGGCCTTCCATCTTATTTTCATGTTTGGATTCAATTTACTATATTGAAACAATTGCTTTGCTCTGGGATCTGTCAGTGTTTCCTCTTCCAGAGTGCGGATTGAACTTGGATCAGTCACAAAAACGAAACGACTGTGAGCATCTTGCCTGAAACCTATGGTTTGCTCCGTGATTCTTGTGTTTGTCAAATGTGCTCGAACTTGCGTAGAAGTGATGCCATCAGATATCTTGTCGGGGTGTCTATTTTTAGGCACAATTTTGTTCAGATTTGCGAGTATTTAATGCAGGAAGTTAAAAGCTCCCCCTCCATCCCCAGCCTACACACTGTCATTTCAAGGCCACCTGGGTTTTCTTTTCTGTTTCACTTTTTGGCACAATACAAACATACGTTGATCACTGTGCCTGAGCTTATCTGCATGTTAAATCATATCAAATGTTTCACTGCTAACTGCTAGAAATTTCCTGGCTAACCAGGGAAGGCGGGAGGGTTTTCTGAACACATCTGCCATGGAAACTCATCGCAACTTGGGCACTGAAATAGTTTGTGCATGGATGGCCACTTCGGTTGGTATCTTGCATGGGAAATGATCCAGCAATGGGGCTCCGGTGACAATGATACAATATGAAAATAAATAATACTAATAATAGTTAAATAAATAAATAGTAATAATAGCCGATAGATTGCCCACCTCATCTCCAAGTGCCCCAGAGCCAACCGAGATAGCCCTTAGCCATGGACACGCATCCCTTGGAAGTCTATGAAAGTAAATCACAGTGATCATGTTATCTGGTAGTATTTAATTTCTGTTGTAGTAGGCTTGCTCAGGATGCACATGAAATTCAGTGCTCGATAAACACATGGATGAGGCATTTAGGGACATGGTGTAGTAGGCATGGTGATGTTGGAAAAGACCTTTAAGATTGCCAAGTACAAACCAACTATAGTGATTCTATGAAAGCCTGGGATGACCAGGGCAAATGATTCCTGAACACCTTGATTTGATTAAGTCCTTTTTTAGCACAAAGACCAGGAGAAGCTATTTATGCCCCCTAAGCTTGACAATCTCAATAACGCAGAAGGAGAAGATGGTGGCTTCAGGTCCTGCTCGGATCTTGTCTCCCATGCACTCACAGCCAGTTTGGGGACATTCTTGGTATTTCTTGCTTTTAAAGAGGAGGATGAATCTCACCTCCTGCTGTCTGCGTATGGAGTGATCACAGGAGCGATCTGGAGGGATCCGGAGATTTCTGGGTCTCCAGCAACCTCTAAATCACCACAGTGACCCCCTCCTCACACCTTCCCTGCCAGTTTTTTTTTAAGGACCAGGAAACGCACATTATTTCTCCTCCAAACACGGCATATATACACGTTTAATAAAACCTGGACAGGCTTTCCAGAAAGCTTCAGCTTCTGGGAAAACCACCAAGGTGCTAATTCAGAAAATATAATGTTAAGATCTCTCCAGGTGCTGGCAACATTTGAGCTGCCATAAACACGGCTGCATCTTCTCCTTGCATTGCACGGATTAATGCATCTTTTGAGCAATCTGCCGTACCATGGATTGCAAAGGAAGCCTGCAAGGGCCCACCAGCCTGCAGCTAGATCCCCTCTGCTTGGCACAAGGCAAAAAACTCCCTTTTCGGCAGAAAATAAGTCCTGCTTGGGAGACGTGCCCCTCCATGGTTCAGGTGTCCTGCCCTGGCATTGCAGAGCTCCCGGATTTGGGAACGCAGGTGCACGCGGCCTTGCCTGCTGGCAGATGCTTAATCCCCACCGACTGTGAGTTAAAGTTGACATATAGTCAGGTAGGTGCTTAAGTGCTTCCTTTATCTGAGTTTTAGATGCACTGTTGCCATGGAAATGGATTGTTTCTGTTTAGTCATGCTTGCATTCAGCTTGAAATCCGTATTTTACAGTCATTTCTTTCGCAGAGAGCCAGAGCTATGCATCTGGAAGCTTCCCAGGCCCTCATGTTTTAATTTACTTTTTTTTTTTTCCCCCCCGCCTTAATTTTATACAGCAAAAGTTTACAAAGATCCACCGTTTCAGAATTGATTTGCAATGCGTGTACCAAATTAATGAAAGAAATAGCAAGAAGTGTTGCAGACACACAGGGCTGAGTTTAATAGCAGCACGTACGTGCTTAGCAAAGCAGGTTAAACTTTTTAATCTGCCTCCTTTTCTTCTTATTTAAAGAGCACTTTTAAAAGCAAATCATTTTTAAGAGAAAATTTGCAAGCTCACAGAAAAGAGAGAAAAAAAAAAAAAGCGTTTTGCCAGAACTATATGAGGAGTGTTTTACATGTTTATCGAAAAGCTAACTCTCTTTTCAAGAAAATTAAATGGCAAGATGTCAGCTTTCTGCTCGTCCCTTTTCTTTCTTTCCCTACGGGCAACAAAAACAACCATTCAGGAAATTTCAGGGCAAAATGGGGGGAAAAACAAGTTCCCTTTGGAAATAATACTCAATGAAGTCTCTTTGCCAGCACTGCAGTGTCTTGTGCACAGCTACGTATTTTAGCAGATACGTGACTAATGACATAAGGATGTCGCAGGATGAAAAAAGGGTGCCAGAAGCAAGTATATTGCCTTGCCCTTGCTTCCTCGGTAGCTGCTTTACCACTCGACGTGATTTCTCATAGTGGTGCCATAATAATAACACATTTATCCTCTGATCTGGGGAACCTCTTGGAGAACATCAGTAAGCCAGGTATTGCTGGGAAGAAGGCAGGTATTGCCTTCATTTTGCACATGATAAAAGTGATGATGAATGATGTAAGGAGAGGAAGGAAAAAATTGGCTTCTCCCTGTTTTGGCATGAGGCGTCTCCCTCACGGTGCTTTTGCTATACACCTCGGGAGAAGAAATACGATGCTTCCTTGCAGGGCGTCTCCAGGCCAGTTAAGATCTGTTGCCAAATGGAGCAAATTCCCAATTTTGGGGTGTTTTGCGTGTGCAATGGTGCCCCAAGCCCAACGCAGCGCTACAAGGCACAGCTCGTGGTGCCTGCAGCTTCCGGGCACGGCCACGGAAGACGGAGCACAGGTTTGGCAGGAGCAGGGAGGGAAAGGGCTTGGGAATCCGCATGCTTCGACTCCGGTTGAGTGTATTTGTTCAAGGGAAACAGAGGTGGTGTAATGCTACATCGCGGCAAAAAAAGCACATTGCAATTACACCGCGAAGCTCCCACCACAGTCATTATGCGCTTGGATTATCCTCACTGTCTCTCTCAATTGCATCAATTAGAGCTGTACATTCAATTTTGGGGGTAATTTTCTCAGTTTGGCACTGTAAAGCGCTGCTTTTACCTTCCTTATGCTGCACGGGCCTTTATATCTTCATCGTTCTTAGCTTATTTGGAAGCAGCTCTGAGTAGTGGCGGACTGATGCGCTAATGTGCGTTTGCACTGCCTCCTTTTATTAATTGTAGTCGTCATTATTGTTATTATTTCATCTTGATGACGCTTCCATGCTAAGGATTTGACTTTTGCCAGGGAAGCTGCTTTTGGGGGGTCCATGGCAATGGGCTTTCCATGACCTGCAGCACGAGGGAGCTGCTGCGAAGCCGTGTCAAGATAACCTGGTCGCTCGGACAGGCGACTATTAGGGCAAATGAGTAATTATTAGGCAACAGTTACTCATTAGGCAATTAGGACAAATTTACAGAGTGCTGTTTGTAAATGGCAATTTGCAAGTTGCCATTTGTAATGAGGAGCAATGCCTCCCGTTCTGTCGGGGTTTCAGGTGGGTTTGTGTAAATAATGCAGATGGGTTCCCCTAAGCGCTGCTTTTGGGCACCAGCCCACGGCTCCTGGTGGCACCTGGCTGCACGGATCCCTGTTTTACTGCTCGCTTGGCTAGAGGGGGAACCAGCAGGTCTCCAAGGAGCTATCAACATATTCCAGTGCATCCAAAACGCCTAAATTTTCTGGAAAACCCAGTTATTCAGAGCTCCTTAATACCGCGAGGCAGGGGTCGGCAGGGGGGTTACGACGCAGATGTTAATTCCTGAAATGTTTTGCCTCTTACCCGAGTTGTTAGTGACTTTATGTTATTCCCCGCACGCTGAGCATGGGCTGCAGAAAAGCCGCTCGGTGGCCAGCGAGACAGAGGCGGCCCCGCGGTTTCAGTGGTGCAGAGGGCTCGTGCAGCCGGGCTATTTGTCCTGAACAGGAGAGGAGGCAATATCCAAGAAGCCGGAATATGGAAATAGATGTGGAATATTGGCCCCTAACGCTCTCCCAGACCTACCAAGGCTTTTCCTTTGCTTAGCTTAGCTTTTCCCTTAGCGCAGCTAGTCCCTCTGGATCGCAGTCCACGCTTGTGCAGCCCCTGGTCTTTCCACGCAGCGGCTTGCAGAGCTCTACCTGCCCAAACTACATTTTCTGATTGCGGCCCAGTGAACTTCTACCTAACCAAGCATGCCGGAGACAGAAAAAAATACATAGCAAACGGCTCTTGTTATATAGAGCCCTGATTTCCCTGTGGGAAGCTGCCTGCAGATCATTACTTTAAGTTCGTTGTACTTACCTGAGCTGTAACTTATACTTGCAAGGCTCACAGCGAATGCATTGCCTTTCCTCCAAAATGCGTTTGCGCTTGATTCATTCAGTGACGTTAGCAACAACTCTCACAGGGAGAATACGGCGGAGGGAGAAACAGAAGATTCATCGTCCCAACACATTATTTTTTTTTCCATTGGGATCTATAAGTTGGGTCAACAATGAAGGAACAGAGGTGTGAAAGTGCAAAACAACAAAGTTACCTGTAAAGCTGCATGACAGGACCCTTCTCTCCCCTGCTATGTGACAAAGCAGAAGTTGCCCAAAATGCTTCATATTATAATACAGATAGAGGGAAGGACACGTGCATTTTATTCCCCCTGGGATCCCTACTCAGCCTTTGTGGTCACCTTCTTGCCGGCCACTTGCATCCCATTTTCCAGAATCCCTTTTTCGCTTTCCTGCAAAGCAGCCTAGGACAAAGCAAAATATAGGCCCAGTGTTTAAGATACCTCCTATTCTCACTGCGTTTGCTCAAAACTAGAAACAGACCCTTTAAAATGTTGCTCTTAGCGGATATTATTTACAGTTGGTCTGACAAGATGAATCCAAAGCATAAATCAAACACTGGAGCACAAATCTTGTTAGTTGCCGCGTTAGTAAATCAGCTCACCTAAATAATCTTGAGCTTTTGACAATGATGCAGCCTTCTGGATTGAAAATTCAGCTCCTGCGTGCGAGGCAAACCTGATCTGCTGACATTTCCAACGATTGAGATCCTATTTCTGATGGTTTGGTTTATACTCCACTATAAACTATTTTGAGTAATACTGAGCTGAATACAAACAGCTGATGTTCAGGTCTGGAGTCAAACAGTCTGCCTCCACCGACGGAGTAGGTTAGGGGAAAGTGCATAATTTGAGCTTGTTTTCCAGCCGAAAATAACAAGCAAACACAGGAATGGAGGCAGACAAATAACTCAGCACGTACAAAGAATGTTCCTGGGAACGGCGTTTTGCTTTTCCACTTTGGAAGGGCAATCTGAAGTTTTTGCTCTGCACCTCCGAGCTTATTCCCAGAATGAGAAGCTTGTGCAAGAGAAATGTGATTGCCGCTTTTGTTAGTAAGGGTCTGGTATTGTTTGGCAATAAATTGTATTCTATACAGCTTCAATTACTGGCCCCCTCAGATCTGACAGCCCTTAATTACTCAAGACATGATCTGCTAAAACCTACATCTGGAAACGATGTCACTTTTTGCTTTTGGCATTGGAAAATCTGACTTAATGTTAAACACATACCCCTAGATGCGAAGCTTTGAGAGAAATTAGTAGAGCTGAGCTCCCCCCAGCCCCGCTTTTACAGATTAGATTTAAAAATAAATTGCACATGCCTTCCCTTTAGTAGCTGCCATGTTTCACCACATTTCAGTATGCTGCATTGTCTCCATTTATCCGCTGGCTGGTTTTGTTTCTCCCGCAAAGCCGGAGTTTGCTCCTACGCGACGTGTGTGTCGCAGAGAGCAGCGCGCTCCGTGATCCGGATCTCGTTGTCGCTGCTGGACGGTAGCGTCAGCTGCTGGAGGAGCAGGATGTCTCTTCATCCTCTCAAAGCCTTGTCAGGATTTATTCCTCAAGCGGGCTTGGAGAAGGAAAAGCAGGGTTTCCTGTCACAGTTCGTTTTGCACGTAGCTGGTGATGCTGGTAGCCTTTGGCTTTAGTGTACACTGATTTGACTTCAGCAAACCTAGGTTATTCATTAAGCCAGTAATTAATACATCTTACGAATACTATAAAGTGCTCTATGAGAAAAAAAGAAACCCAAATGCTTATCGTTAAATGAACTCTGAGGAAAGTCGAGTCAGGGATGTTCATAGCACGCGGAATAAACTTTTCCAGAGCATTTGCATCAATACCAGACTGAGCTCAATGGTGTTTGTAGCATGTGGAAGAAAGTTTTCCAAAGCATTTGCATTCCGGGTCATTTTTTTACTACAATGATAGATGGAGGAAATACATTCCTGGCACATTCACTAACGGCAGGGCTGGCAGAGCTGGAAGATGCCTTCAGACTATGCTCAGCCTCCTAAACCAGTCTAGAAAGTTTATCCAACATCCTTCTGCCTCACCGTAATTAGCCTGGCATTTTATAGCAGCTCATTATAGTAAATCATCCGTTGCTTTGATTGCAATCGGTATATGCGGAATAAGGTGGAGTCTGCTCAAAAACGATATTGTTATGGACGCGCTCGGCTGTGCTTGAGGGCACCTGCCATCCCGATTAGACCATCTCCTGCTATCGAGAGGTAGACGGGTCAGCAGTACGAGCGTTGCTGGCGTGGAAATGGAAACGGGCAGTAGATAAACGAGAACTAGCAAGGCCTGGCATTGGGGCAGCCTGTGCAGCTTGCTGAAACCCACTGGGCTTTACTGGTAGAGGCTTCCATCCTGCTTGGAATAGTATTGCGGGAAGAGGAAGGCAGCAGCTCGGTTTTTGATGTAGCAGCTGGAGATAGATTGGTTTGGCTGCCACATCCCTGACCAAGTTCTTACCGAAATTCCTTTTAGTTTAGGTTTTAGATAATTAAACAGGAGCCAGTGTTTCTGAAAATACCCTGTACACCTATGGAGTTCCTTGCGTCCCTGCAAGGAGTGAAGGGTTTTTTGGGAGGAGGAATGCAAGTCTTGAAAAAAATGAGAATTCCTAAGGCCTTTCTAGCACGAGGACAAATGTCTTAGCCATGGCACAATTACTCTAGCTGCTCCAATACTTGTTTTCCAGGGAGAGATCCTCCACCTGCGCTGAGCCCTAGGCAGCCAGGTTGGTGGGGTGGGATGTAGCCCTGCGGCCCCGTCCGTGACCACCTTGAGGTCCATCAGGAGAGGCACTGCTGAGGACAACTAGCAGCTCCTCTGCAGCTGCAAAGGTTTTGGGTGGCGCAGAGCAAGCCGAGGAAGCTGATCCGGTTCAGAAGGGGCCCCGGGGCTATACAAATCGCGCTGGCTCCTCTCCAGCCTTGGAAGGTGCAAACATAGCTTAAAAATGACATCACCTCCGTCTCCAGGTGAGCTCCAAGCTGGTTTTCTTGGAGCTGTTGTGCAGCAGGGCCACGTGGACGCGTTTTAACCTTCTGGGCCCCCGCGTCAAGCAATGTTGCTTATTGCTCAATGGCCTGCGAAGCTGCTCTTTTTCTCCTTGCAGTTGATTCACCCAGTTCTGCATTTCGAGTAAACCCACCCAGGCTAGAGCAGAAGGGACAGCAGTCACCCAGCAGGACGCGACCAAGCAATAAAGTTGTGTGCGGCAATTAAAGCAATTATATTAAACCCGGGCAGTTTCTACCCTCAGTGAGCGAGAGCAAACAGAGCAGGTATGTTATTTGTAATGCTCAAGACCTACTCCAGATGAATTCATATAGACAGTTTTGCTAACAGCAAAGACAAAGGAGGTCAGAAGCTAGACCTAGAGAAAATAATGAGATTGGATTTAAAACCACAAGATTTCTCTTACATATATATTTATATAAATGTAAAATTTGGGTCTCTACTTATTTTCCTTCAGGGTGTGCTTGGTTCACGTTTTTCAAACTTGATTTCGTCTATGTATTTTAAGCAAAAGCTATGATCTTAATATAAAACCATGTGCTGCCAGGAGCTGGATTTTAAAGCGAAATCCCACATATTGTAAAGTCAGTGCCAAAAACTGGCATCGCTGTCTTAGAGGTAGTATATGATCCCAGTCCTGATGGGCAACACTTTCTCCTTGCACCATTTAGACACAAGTCAGCTGGTGTTCTCGGTCCCCAGGAAAATATCAGACCAATGTGTTTCATCGGCGATAAATGCATTGGAGTGAGGAGATCGAGATTGAAAATACCTAAGTTTCTCTCATTGACTCTGACTGTGTTGTCTTCTAGCTACTGCTTTGGGCACTTTTTTTACAAATGACACCATTTTCAGCAGGATTCGGTTCCTCCACAGCCTTCATGGTCCCCTTCTGCATCTTGGCG
>JAWLRI010000158.1:324712-348349 GCA_034781795.1 Crypturellus tataupa
TCTCCCACGTGGAAAAGGAGGAAAGAAGAGGAAGGAGGAGGAAGGGTGCTGATACCCCCAGGATTATCAAGCCAACCGGCCCTCCAACATTCTTGGCATCACCCATCTCTAGCTGCATTCAGGTCGCCCTGGAGAATGAGAAGGTTATGGGAAGTGAAGCTTTTTCCTCGACTCCTTTAAATGTTTTGGGTGGATCTGAGGGAATTTTAATTCCAGATTCTCCCCCTGAACTGAAGCATTCCCCTCCAAAGATGAAAGGATCTTGGGTTGCTTGACAGAAGCCATAACAAAGACACAAGATCCCTTAATTTGCAAAGCTAAAAGTGTCAAGTCTGATTTAACCTATCTCCTTGACTACAAACAGGCCTCAGCAGGGTTTTTTGGTTATTTTTGGGGGTTTTTTTTGGTGTCTTTATTCCCAAACTGGGATAACTGGGGCCTGAAGAAGCCAGAGCAGCAAGTGCTTAACAGAGCCCTGAACTCACACCGTTTCCACCCATAGCAAAGCTTCCTCGCAGCTTTGCCAAAGTTCTGCAGGCCCGAGCAGAAAACGTGGGTACCCATGGGAATATGCAAGTATAATATTAAGTGTCTGAATTGTAGATTATTGAAATAATTAACTCAACCAGCTACTTGGTGATCTACCTTGAATGATTAAATCTCCGGAGATGCATGCTGAATCAGATTTAAAATGACAGATATGCCTAATTATAATAATTGCAAGCAGAGCACATATGAAGCATTTTATCACAGACTTTTGCGAACTATTAAATGTCTGGGTTAAGTGATAAACTAGTTAATCTGCTGAAGGAGGCTCTGGTGAAGTTGTGCAAACGGAACGAGCCTGGAAGGGTTTTATGGTTTGAAGACGGGGGCTTTGCTGAGGAGGGAATTGGTGTGATTTTTGGCATATAGTGCCAAAGCAAAGTTCAAAGCAAGAAAGCAGGAAAATATTCCCCACACGCTCCTATTGCCTGCAGTGATATTCCCAACTTCTGACCCCTGACTTCTCTGGACATCTGCACGAGAAACTCTGCTTATAAGAACGTTTGCCAAAAAAAAAAAAATGTACAAAATTACACCTGCTATTGGCATGCTGCTCTTCAGAGATCTGGGCACGTAAGTAGGGAAGCTGTAGTTGATCTGGGGCTGGCTATTTTCAGAGGTGCTTGCAATCTCCAAGGGTCTTCATCAAAATGCTGTGGTCTGAGTGCCCAGACCAATAGGTCCTCTCAGAAATCCCAACAATCTCATGAATTTGGCAGTGAAAGAGCAGAAAACAGCACTCAGTGTCAGAGATAAGTACCACAGCCCAGGTCTTGGTTATCACCACAAAAAGCCTGCCAGATATCTGCAATAGAGGCACATTTGCATCAGGGGTGTCTTGAAGATGCTCAAGTCTTTCCTTTAAGCCCCAAATTAGGACAGGCAGCTGGAAGACCAGGGAAGAGATACCAATATTTTTGCAAGTATTGAGCACAAGATTATTCTATCTTGCAGCATGCAAGCTTATTTAGTTAGATTTAATAAGCTCAGTATATTGATATTCTCAAATTAGAATGATAGAAATGAAGACAACCTGGAATGAAAGCGAGGCAGCAAGGGATTCATGCTCTTAACCTTGTGATTCTTGATATTCATAATCTGGGTAATAAATTGACTAATTATGTTCCAACGTGGATTGCCAACATCTGCAAAATTAATCAGTTTGAAATTAGAGTGTTCCACTTAATATTGTGCCCATTGCTTTTTATTCTTTTTGCAGTGGTAAAGTTTATATATGTAAAGATTACTTTAACACATTTCCTTAAGCTCTCAAAATAAAGCCCACCTGCCTTTATGGTCTGGGAGAGAGAAGAAAGAGTATTTTCTACATTAGTTATACAATAATGGCTCAAACTGCATTTCCCATGTAGCCAAATAATGTAGCATGCAGGACCAGTATGAAATTAGATATATAATCTAGAGTTCTGTAAGTCCAACAGCATGCCTGTGGGAGCGGAAAAAATGCACCCAAAAAAGTACCTTTCAAGGTATTTATATGTTCTATAAGACGCTTATGTGTTGAATTCTCAAAACAGGGTAATGTGAAAACTGGGCCTCCCCAGCTGATTATAACTAATAACTCAATTTCAGCTGCAGAAGCAGCTACAGAAGATGGGCAGATAGTGGTAAATGTAGAGCTCCTAGAGCAGCAAGCCCTGAACTACAACATGAGCTGGGAGGAAACCAGGGGAGGAAAGGGATGGAGAGGAAATCAGTGCAATGAACACCTCCAGGTATGAGCAATGCTGCTCAGTAAACCCCTATAAAAGCGTATTGTGAACAAGCCTGACTGCAGGCACTGATCATCCTTTTCTTTTTCCTTAGCTAATTGGACTGCTGCACTTTAATCCTGTCTTCAAATGTCTTAAGATGTTTAACTCCAGCTCTAGAACATTTGATTTTTACTTATGACAGTCTTAGACTTTTATTACTTCTTAGTAGCAAGAGGAAGAAAATAGCAGTGAAAAGAAAAGAATAGAGGAAGACTGGGAAATTAGGAAGCAAGAGTTTTCATTTTGAAATCATGAAGCACGAGCTTTTGGGGCACATGGGGAAGGAGCAGTATGAACGATGGGCTCTCCCATGTGCATCGGAGACGTGGGACAAGGGACTTAAGGACAGGATTGCTTTGGGCACATAAACCAGATTTTTTCAAGACTAAAAATCTAACAGAATAAATTTGCCACTTTTTTGCCAATCTCAAAGGAAAATTCCTCTTGTGGCTTCTGATTGTTGCTTTTTTTTCCCCTTTGAATTATGAACAGCACTCCCAAACAAAGTGTAAGCCTTCACTTTAGAAAACATTGAAATGATTTGATATTCCAGCCTACAATTTTTCCCCCTCAAAGAAATTTGTCAACTTCAGCCCAAAAATCCGTGAATACTTTTCCCATGAAGCCACATTTTTTTGAGTTTACTATTTGCTGAAAAGAATTTCCCCAGCTGTATTTGCATGCTTCTGCAAGAAAGCAAACGTGCTTGAAGGCTCGGTGCACATTTGCTGAATTGATGTCTTAAACACTGCTAGAGCAGTGCACTGGCAGCAAGTTTCAGGCATCCTCGACACTGCGATGTGATCCAGACCACGTTCCTACTTAAAATGAAAATTCCTAGGGTTAACAAATCTAGATCAGAAATATACTGAGCTAAATTTGTAGTTTTCAGCCGTCTTTGAGCCTCTAAACAGTCCGTAGATTCCCTAACAAACCTCGACAGATGGGATGCTCAAAGCCTGACCCTCCAATGGAGTCAACTGGAGTGGAGAGACTGAAAAGAAGCACTTCAGAGAATTCCGCATCCCACTTTCCACCATTAAAATAAGATCAAATTATCTCCCTTTTGTTTGACTTAAAAACCTAGGAATTTGCAAAATGTAGTGGGTGCTGTCACACGGTATTCTGAACATTCTTCTTTTTTTTTCTTCCAGCTAAAAAGCCTTTTGTTTTGGCTTCACTTATGTGCTCTAAGATAATGTCAGAACCTGCTAATTGTTTCAGAACCCATTCTTATTCTTCCATTACCCCAGACAAATGTCTTTATTTTATATTGCCAAAATGGATGAAGTCATATACACTTGATTTCTGTTAATATGCTATACCTGCATTTTATCTGCTAATTACAGCAAATAGAAAATCTAGACAAGCATGAATACAATAAAATAATGTCTCCTAACAGTAACTAATTAAGCCATAAAACAAGGCATGTGCTATTTATGGGATAATGTTCATAGCACTTGAGCACATGAAGCAATAAGCTGTGTTTGTAGTTGATTAAATGTCAGAACGAATCTGAAGCACTTGATAATTGCTAAAAAATCATTTCCTGCAGGTATACTAATAAAATAACGAGGCAGAGCTTCGAAATGAATACAAGCATGGATGGAAACATCCTGAAGACACAAGGTGCAGCAAAGCAAAGGCTGGATCCAGAGCCAATGGCCTGGCTGTGAGCAGAGGATCGGGTCAAGCATCAGTTCAGCAAGCGACATTGTGCGCATGCCGAGCAGCTAAAAGCTATCGTGCATGTCACATCAGTACACAAAACCCTGTAGGATATTCATACATATATATATATACACACACACACTCCTAAGCATCATTATTCATTGCAAGAGATCACACATGCAAGAATGACATTTCATTTACTTCTGTGGGTCTGTAAGCAGCACTTCTTGACGATTAATATACTCACCGTCCTTCCCTGGGTCATGGGCAAGACAACTCGAGTTTCTGTGTATAAATATTAACAGAAATGCTGGGGAAATTTGTAAACTGCTTGATCACGTAGGCCCATATTTTCTGGACTCAATCTTATTTTCTCGCACACTTAAAAATCTGCGCCCTGTTGCATTGTTGCTAAGTTTTAGACTCATTTTTGAGGATATATTAGGCACTTTCTGGCCCTCGATTGGCTGTAATCCCTCTGCTGTCATCATGCAGCTCTATAAAGTGTCTTGAAATGGGAGAAATCTGGCTAACAGCATCTCAATGCCATATAATTATCAGACTGTAACTACCCACGCTGATTACCAGTCAAATTAAACGGGGAGTTTCGAGATGGATCTGTGTACGGACGTGTGGGTGGTGCCAGTGGCTCAGCTCTGCCCGGCTCTTCCGCACAGGTACTACATTTCCCCCAGCAGGAACACTAAATGGGAATTCTTCAGTAGATCATGATAGAAAAGTGGGCCTCGATCCAAACAGTTTCAAGAGGAAAGGGGAAAAAAAATGTTTTTCCTAACTTGGCTTTGGTCCTCGTTTAACGTCAAGGGGAGCTATTGCTGCTGGAGGCTCCGTACTGAAAGTTATTGCAACTTGTTCCACCTCCCTTCTGTTGCCTCTTGGCCAAGTAATGGTTGATTTCTGGGCTTGCAGCAGATCAATACACATTTCTGGAGAGAAAAATGAGGTCAGAGAGCCCAGCCTGGTGCTTCTGCTCATGCAGAGGGCAGATGTCCTGACCACTGGACAAAAGAGAGCAGCAGGAGGCATGGTCACAAAGTCAGGAACTAAAATCCGTGGCTTAACCATTTGAAGACCTTGAAGGATCTCCAACTGGGCTGGTATTGCACTCAAGTGGCTTCTGATCCCTTCTATTTTTGTAACTGAACTCCTCACAACTACGTAAGACTACGTGTTTTTAATTTATCCCTGTAACGAAGGGCACGAATTTGTAACTGAGAATTCTAGATACCAACAACAGCATTAACCTTCCTTTTTATTTTATTTTTTTTTAACTAGATGAACTAGGATTCCCCAACTGGGTTATTCCAGCACTTTCTACCACCTGGCAGCGGAGGTCACCCCAAGGAACATCTCATTTTGCATATTTATCTGAACAAAAAAAAAAATAAATAAAGCAAAACTCAGGACCATCACTTTTCTGAACAGCAGAAAAAATCCCTGAACCACTAAGTATCAGAATCATTCCTTTTTTGTGTGTCACTCATGGATTTTTGTTTTTGTAGTAAGAGCTTCAGCACACAGATGCAGAAGGCTGTCACTACTGTGCATCAGTCCATTTGTAAGGGGATTATTTTATGGCCTCTGCTGTTATCTAAGCTCTTGTGAGAGGCAGACCAATTTCACTTAAACACCTGCAGCAGATACGTCTGTCTCCGGATTCCTAATAGGAGAGACTGAAACGGTTTGTGACAGCCTTAAAAATAAGTAGTTGGTATTCGGTAATCTCTTCCTGCAATTTTTGCACTGTGCCTTGAATACTTTCCGACTTGACTCTCTCAAGCCCGTTTTCAATGCAGTATAGACACACTCAGCATGTTCAGCTGCCTTTGTGAGCAGGCAGTGGCTTTTTGGATGTTGCGGGTGCAGATTTTCCCCTGCAAAAATCTGACCTTTTTAATAAAAACAATGCATCTAGATCATGGTGATGCTGAAGGGCTAGAGGAAGTTAGGCTACGTGTCAAGCAAAGTCTTGGCGACTGCCAGAAACCTTGAACCACTTTATTGAGTACTGCTGCTCTTGGAGAATGAGGAAGAGCAGTAGAAGAAAAACATTGGTCACCTTGTCAAGGCCTTGAGAGGTCACGCTTTTCCATGCCCACTCCTTATGCCAATTTCTTGTAAATCCTAGCATGCCCAGGCAGGTTATTCTATGCTGGGTTCCAACCCTCTATCAAATAATGGACAGGACGATATCATTTTGGGTACATGGAGTCTCATCATATTTGGAAGGCATCTCACTGTCTCTGTGCAAGCCATCAGTGCCGGAGCAGATGGAAGATATCAGAACCCAAGACTGATTGAGTGATTGAAACAAGAGAGAGATGATGAAGAGTTAAGTGTGAGTATTTTCAGTATATATTTTGAACAAACACGGTATTATTAGTCTCAATAGCTTGTGCTCTACTACAAAAGCAGAGCCTGTGTGCCAGGCAGAGATAAAAGAAAGCAAGTTACAGGATTTTCTTTGATGGAATAAAGTGACTGTAGCTGTTACTATAATATACAAGTAATTCTGCTTGAAAAGGTGAGTCTGGGGATTCAATGGATCTAGTTTGACCCAGTGAATTTGGAATAAAGATATAATAGACATTACTGCTTTGGTAATTTCTAGATAAATACTAGAAAAAAATCTACCTGGTACAGTGCAATTAAATACTGAGCTGGAAAAAATGCAGAAGCAGAATCACCGTATTACCATTACACTTGATAGTCTGCGTGTTCAGACAATTATATTCCAAGGTGCACGACAGTCGTCTTTCCAGACCAAGGTGGAAACTTCAGCCTTTGACTGCCTCTGCAGGAAAACCCTAATCACATTTGTTTAATCTGCTTCCAGGGTGCTGTTTCCTGGCCTTGGTCTGAATACTGACATCCTTGGGACATGCTATGCCAGCTGAAGATGATATCTCAAAGGAGAACCATTTCCAGGATCCAGCTGGAACAGCAGGACCATCAGGTACTGACGTGGGTTGGTTTCTCGACTGGCTTTGGAAGAAACTCCCATCCCTGGTAGTCATGGAAAGTTCAACCATTTCCCTTATGCAGGAATCATTAGCTTGGAGCACCGCTCCAGATTATGAATTTAGGGTTTTTAAGAACTTCTGCTGGCGTAACTTGGTTTATAGCCCTATTAGTTTGGGTTGCTAAAGTGTTACACAAAATAGCGGTAGCATTCTGATAGATTTCCGAGGTGCAGAGCCATAAATTTTGACGGCATTTTATTTGACGAAAGTAAATAGTGTCATTTTCCACTTTATGAACTCCATTTGACATACACTCTGATCTTAAAAAATTTATTGCATTTGGAGAAAGGAGAAGACGGGCCGTTCGAATTCTCCATGACCAATAATTTATCAAATCTGTCTCCCATTTTTTCTTCACATACAAAAGACTGTTCTGCTAATGTCCTCTGGTACTCATAGCTAACAGGCTATATTTGGGATATTCTATTATCTAAAATATGTGATAAATATTAAGCATTAAAGATGTCTGCTGAAAAGGCAATGTGATTTATTATTAATATGAAGAATAAATCAGGTTTTCCCCTTCTGTGGCAATCCTTGTCTATTTAAACGGGTTGCTAACATTCAAGTTTTCTCATACCTCATTTTTAGTGGAGCTCCACATGTTTCTGTCCCTGAGTTTGAGAATTTTCACCAAGCTCCCTTGGTAAAGCCTTGGGACTGAGAAGTGAATGGTAATAGCCTAATATCAATCCTCAATATCAGCGCTGGAGTTTTGAGGACCACGCAGAAAAATAACATTTCAGCAGCTCTGTGGTCAAAACGTCTTTTGGCCGTGATGCTCCGTGCAGCTCCAGCCCATGCACGAGCGCAGCTGTGAGGGCAGAACGCCCCAACATGCTGCTTGTGGGGCTAAGGGACCCGCTGCTCATTACGGACCACAGCTGGAGAAGCAGCTGTTCCCACATCTGGCTCAGCTGCGGAGGATCCCACGGGAATGGGGCCACTAATAAACGGGCGCCCTCCGAAGCTTCCTGGGACTGAAAATGAAGACGCATTAAGTCTTCAAGCTGCTGTAATTATCTTGCTCTTTATTGTTAAGGATAAAAATAAGCTAGAATACAGCTGTCATCAGAGGCCTGGCTGCTAGTTTTCTATTCTTAACGTGACTATAGACATGCAGATCCCTATACATCCATCATAAACAGGGACAACCCCGAGGCCACAAATTCACATGCACCTCGTGAACAGATACAAGGCTGATTAGTTACAGTTTTCATTAGAGGGCAATGAGAAAAGGTCAGACTACACTCAAGAAGACTTTGAGAGGCAAGAATGTTGTATTCCGTGTCCATCCGAGCTGGGAAACACCATCAAGAGCAGATAAACATTTCTAACTGGAAAGACCTGGCACTTCTTGTCACCAGCAATCATGTTTTGTGGAAAAAAAAAAAAAAAGAGAATTTTGTCAGCAACCTGCAATCTTCCCTAAGCATCCTGTTAGAGGATACAAGGCTTGAGGAACCTTTTATGTAGGCCGATGCATGAAAGGAAAAAAAAAAAAACCTTTGGTTTGACTATACTATTGTATATAAATCATCTCCATTTGCAAGGATTGGAACAGACACTTCCTATATTGTATTTAGAAACAATTAGGGTCAGTCCAAACAGAGTTATCAGCTTTGGCTAAACAATTACATCAGTCCTAAAAATAAATTGCTTTTACACCCTTTTTGTCACTGATTCTTAACGGAGAAGCAAGGCTCCAAAAGGCACTGTCAGATGGGGAGAAGAGCTGTGGGAATCAGGCTGCTTATCCCTAATACCAAAGGCAGAAACCCAACCTGTTGACAAACCTGTTTCTGATTCTCAGTGAGGTTCCTTGGATCTATCTCGTCACCAGGAATTGGAATTTGATTAATGGAGGGAAAGCAAGAAAAAGAGAGAAAACAAAAAATCAGAGGAAAAAACTCTTCACATCATCCCCGTTTGCCATCCAACTCCAGTGTCCTGGACTGCTCTCGGGAGATGCCCACTTTGACCAGCTGAGATTCCTACAGGACCAGTTTTAGATATTCTGAGTCAGCCGATGCCTCTGATGCCATATGGGGATTGAAAACATCATCCCTGGCCATGGTTTGAATTGTATTTCCATCTGTATTGCTAAATTAAAATAGCAGGAGGAAGGATGGAAAATGAGAGGGAGATGACATTAAGAGGATCTTTTAAAATATAGCCTGGAGTCTCATGCAAAGCCCTCACTGTCGAGATGAAATGCTTTTGGTTTTTTTTACTTTATATTTTAAGAGAGAATAAAGTCTTAATTCCGGGCCTGCAATCATTGCCTTTGAGATGTTTAGAACCCTTGCTCCCTGCCACAGTGTAATTATACAGCTTAGAATAATTATTTTACAGTCAATTAAGTACACTAAATGTGCATATTTAAGAAGCCTGATTTACGCGGCATCTCCAGAAAATACTACAATTCCTCCATCTAAACCAGAGAGCAACTACGTTGCTAAAAGAACCTCCGCGGCTCCGTCTCCTATTGAAGTAGTGTTTGAAACCATCCTTTTTAGGCACCTGTCTCAGACCTTGTTCCAAGTGTGTTGTCAAAACCAAAGCAGAAAGGTTCCATAGAACTTATTATTTTAATACACAGTCCAAGCTTTCTTATGGCAAAAGGAAGAACATCCTTCATTCACATAACCCGTAAGTCACAGTTCTTGTAGCAAACTAGCTTTCCAGCATTCGCACCCAGTTTTCTTTGACTATTGAGTGATAATTTATGAAAGCTCTTATTGACAGAGACAATATAGCCATTTCAAAGTGATCCCCATTATGAAAGTTACACTGAATGTTACCGTAGCACTATAAAAATGATTAATATTACGGCACGTATACAAATTGTGCATCCTCTATGGGGCAAAGTCTATTCAGTCTATGGAATAATTCATCTCCTTGCAAGGTGGAGAAAGGTATCAACCTGCACCACCTGCATCTTCCCTCCCCGTGCATGTTCCTGCACAAGCGAGATAGAAGACATCCGAATCACTTATCAGCAGAACAAGAACGAGCCAAAACAATCACAAAACAATAAAATAATAAAGGACTATACGGCATCAGCTAGATGGCATTAGGTAAGGGCAAAATCATTTAGCCCAGTGGAGCACCTGGATCTCCAGCTGTTTCTCCAAGCATGTGTGAAGGGAGACAAAAATGGAAAAATAAATAAATAAAGAAAAAGAGAACTCAATGCAAAAGGCCACCAGGTCTTGGGGACTTTCTATTTAACCAACCTAAAGGTCCCTTAGCAGCACTGGATGCTTCAGCACTGAAGGACTAGGACAGAGCTGAACTGTGCAGGAGGAAGGGGAGGGAGTGCGTTAGTGCAAAGGGTGGTCTGGGATCATGGTCTGTGCTTGGTCCCAAGAAATTGCTCTCCAGTTTCTCGGCTTCATTAGGCATTTGTAAAACTACAGGTGTCACTGTGCCAAGGAAGCCAGGGCTGTGTGAGAGGATGCTGTTTATCTTGGCTTCTTTGGGCAGATCCAGCTCCTATGTCCAAAATGTCCCACTTCCAGGATAGCTTAAAAGCTCTCCCACTTTTTAGCTCCTCGGGCAAAACATTCCCTTTCCTCATTTCTGTACTAAGCAGATTTAAGGCATATTCCTGAAGCAACCCGGGGTGTTTCTGTGTTTTATCAGGACCCAGCAGCCCCTCAGGAAAAGTATTCCCTGTGATGAATTGTGTGGAGGACGAAGGAAGAAGACAAATGTACACAGACACCGTTGAGGCCTTTATGGTAGAAAAAGTTAATGATGTGCTTGGAGTTTCCTGATAACTCTGTCGGATGGTTCATTAGTGGGAAAAATCTTCCCATCCAACACCATGCCAATGTGGGTGTTGAGTCCTTCGTATTTGAAAATACCAAGTGAGGGCAGTTTTGTTTTCAGGGGCCCAAATGAAGCACTGCAGCAGCAGTCTCTCTGGTTTGATGTTTATAAATATGGTCACTATTCCTAGGCACGAGCAAGGTGCAGGGGCTGGTGCAGCAATTCGGGCTGGTTTGCGGGAGCACAAATTCAACGGGCTGTCTGTACAAACAGAGCCTTCTTCAGCTAATGAATGAGGCAAACGGGATGAGCAGGCAACTCGCTGGACTTAAAACATTCCAATTACGTGAAGGTTTTTTAACATAATTCAATTTTAATGCTAGGATAGGGTTTGAATCCAGCTGCTCAAAGAGAGAGCTCCCAAAATTGAGCAAAGAAGGAGAGCGGTGGCAAGCCTAGTCCTGATTCAAGTGTCAGATTATTTCTACATCCTTCTAAATGCAGGGAATATATTAGCGGAATTTCACAGAGGTTGCTGAGGGCTCTCCATGAACTCCAGAGGCCCAAACATTTTTGCTTTGAGTGGATAGGCTATTTTTACTGGGTAACATTAATTCTGTACTCAAATGTAATGAAATTCTTCTAGCTAACCTTGAAATAAATCCAGATTGATTAATTCTGGCAGGCAATATTGAAATCAACACCCTGCTGTGGGAGGAGTGGGAGCTGGGATAGGGCAGAAGGTGAAGAAGACCCTCTCTCCTAAGCTTGAAATATTATTTCCCTTCTCTAGCGAAGAGTTGGAAATCATAGAAATACAAACTGTGGCTAATTGATCATCAAGACGAAGAGTGCCCTGACCTTTTAGCCAAGCACAACACCTTTTGTAACACTTGTACTCTTGAACACTGCCAATTGCTCAAGTATAGCCATTTTTCTCCTGCCTACCTTTGAGATTTCCATAGAAGAAGGCCTTGGTGTCAGTGCAATTTTTGCAGAGCTGCTGTATCTTTTTTTAAGCCAATAGGGCCTGATTCAGACTGCGTCAGAGTGATCCTTTTTTTCGCACAAGACTCTGAAACTTGCTCTGTCGTAAACAGACTTTATGTGTAAACATCATTATTCAAAATTTGCTAGGTTTGATATTCACCTACAAATAGGGGAGCAAAATAAAAAGAGAGGGAAAAAAAAGGAGCAAAACACACAATTTCAACCTGCATTCAAAATCCAAATACTCTACAGCGAACAAAACAAAACAAAGCAAAGCCGAGGGAGCCTTTGGCAATTATTTCAGTTACACACACCAAATTATGTAAAGGCTTGAGAAGTTTGCAGAGTCGAAAACTTGGAATCTGAAAAACGCTACAAGTAAGAGCGCCTGTGGAACACACTCCCCGCTCTCCCCCTATAATATGACTTTTTAACTAAACAATTACAGACTATTTTTTCCCCCACGGGACACCTGCCTCCTCCGGAGCCTGGGGGGAGCAGGGTCTGTGGATGAATCAGGCTTGCGGAGTGCAGGAGACGACTGGTTTTTGTGGGTTTGCCGCCTCCCGTTTGATCAAAACCTTGCCAAGAAAACCCTGGCAAATCTGTATTTTTTTAAAAATTGCTCCAGCAGATGGTTATTATTCAGCTTATGGGGGAGGCGCTGGGGGAGTTGTTTAGGAATCCAGAACTTTTGTGTGTGTGCATGTCATCAAATTAATAAAGAAGACTCTCTGTCTCAAAGGAGAGCTTCATTTGATCGGATGCACCATGGGGGCCTCAAGATGGGCCTGGAAATAGCCGCGTGACGCCGGTATCTGCTGTTTTTCAGGCCGGGCTTTCCCCTTGCTGTCATTACCTTGCCTTGGCTGTTTGCTATTAGCAATACGGGACGCGCTGGCCGGGCAACCGGTAAGAGGTGAGGGCTAGGACAGAAAAACTTAGGATGGTCACAGCAGCGACCCACCTAGACCATTTCTAACCTTCCTTTGACAAAAAGAGGCCCCGAGCACATTCCTGGGGTTGGCTCCATGGTAAAGGTGTTGAGTCCAGAGGAGAACACTCAAGCGTGTTGTTTTTCAGATAGGGAAACCAGTCAGGAACCGGTGTCCAGATCTGCACAGAAAACCTCCCTGCTGAGAATTTCCCCAATGTTAGGCCTATTTTTCTTTTACTCCACACTAAGATATTTATTTTAGTATTTCTCATAATTCAGAATTCCTTTTTTTTTTTTTTTTAATTCAAAGAGGTAAAAGACTCAAGAAAGGTCAGTAAGTTGGTTTGGAAAAACCTGGAAATGTGTATGTAGGGGAAAAGCTGCAGTTGTTTTATTGCTCTGAGGAAGTTGTTCGCATGCACATCCATCACTCGTACTGATTTCATTTAGGACTTCAAACGTGGCATGTTCTATTTGCAGTCTTTGATGAAGAAAATTTGCTTGGCTAAGACTGAACTAAAAATATGAATTAAGAAATAAAAGCACTGCAGCAGAAGTGGCCAGCAATACCTAGGGAATATCCAGCACATCCTCCTAATGGCTTCTGATGTTACTCACATGCCCACACAAGAAAAGCACGCAATATTTCTGTATTTTTGCTCACAAAAAAACAAGTGACCGAGCCTTCCAACAAATGCACTGCCATGTGCTTGCATCTTTATTCAGTTTACTACTCGGGTAGTAGCATGAGAGCACTGTTTAGCTTGGCTCAGTGAGCCGGAGCCAGCGATGCTGAATGTCTTTGCAACTTTGACAGATTTGTTTTCAGCCAGGCTTTGTCTGTCTTGTCTGGATAATTTGCAAGCTCTTTGAGCCACCGAGGTCCTCTTTCTCTCAGTCCGATTCTGAACGACAGAACCAGGAGTAGATTCATCTCATCTTCTGCAGGGATTTGTGCAGAGCCTCTTGAGCGTGATAGGAACATCTTGGTTCTCCAACGCCACAGAAAAATATTATTAACAGGAATTAATTTCTAAGCAAGGGCTGTACTCTGTAAGGAAGCAGGGCCCAGTTGTAGATGCTGAATGCTGCCAATATATGGTCCAGCATCTTCAACCTTAAGCAGTAAATTTGAGTAAGTGTGTGTGCACTGGGGGCCTTAAAAGCACTCATCATTGGCATGGCTGCTGGCACTGACGTCAATGGAAGATTCCCCCTGGAGTTCAGATAGCTGATACTGGCCAACACTAAGTGCTTTTGAAAATCCCAGCCTTATAATCCATTTATTTGGATGAATCCATTTCCTTTGAAAATGAAAAACTAAACAGGAATTTTAAAGGCGAAATGCTCCTGTCATCGCAATGTGGCACCCTTCCCTAACATCCTCCAGCCCCAAGAGGATTTTAACGCTTAGACAATGCACCGAACGCCTTGGCATGTTGATGAACATTGAATGTGTCGGTGAATGGGCAGGCAACAAACACAGAGCAGTTGTTGCAATCGAGGCTTTGAGGCAGCCATCAAGACAAATCCATGTTCGTAGCTGTTATCCCATGGGAAGTTTAATATCGGTGCAAATAGGACAGAATGTCACTTTTTGAAGTCTTATCTGGATGATTCTCAACCACTGTTTACCTTCTTTTGAAGAATAAAGGCATAAATTGATGCAGACAAGACTGGTACCCATGGATTCCCAGGGCTGGCAGGCATTCCAAAAAGCTGCTTCTTTGAATGTATGAAGAAAACTGTAGCTTTTATATACAAGGAAAATGCTTATTCTGCCCTCATCGTGTATTATTCCTAGCAGAAGAGTATAGGGACAAAAAGGAGCCAGAGGAAAAGCTGTTTCTGGATATCCACAGGTGTCTGTTCGAAGCAGGAGGTGATGCAGGAGGCCAAGATGAGTAAAAAGGTGCGATTGGCCTGCTAAGACCCAGCACAACAGAGGGGCAATAGAAAACCAACCTAAAATGGAGAGCAGAGAAATGCATTTGGTGAGGGGAAAATAGCTGCCAGCTGGAGACTTTCAGAGAGAGTTTTAAATATTGCTGAGCCGACATTGCTCAGGAGCTAACCGAATCTTCTGGGCATAAAATTTCATTGAGCACATTGCATTAAAGTGCGGCAGCTGTCTGCAAGGGTGGCAAGGTTTCCCATGTAGACTTCTCCGTTACACCCATCCCCGCTTTATCCGGCGAGTTTGTGCATAAGTTAATCCGACATCCATCTCCCGTGTTCCTTCTCCTTCCAATGGGACAACGGCATGTGCATTATTAGTGGCTAAATTTTATATCCCCTTGGCTTTTACTCTTACTGTGCCTTCCTTATTAGATCACGGGCAAACTCAAAACTAGCTAGGAAGTAATGTTTTTCCTTTATAAATCTCTTAACCAAGAGGAATTTATTTTGTTTTCACAGTCAATTTCATTTGAAATATGTGCAGCTTTTATCATAAATCTGGTGTATTTTGATTAAAAATATAATTAGTGTAAGTTTCCATTTAAGTGAAAAGCTATTTTTTTTCACAGAAAAAAAATGACATAACTCTTAAACCAGATTGAATAAAAATGAGTTTCTCACTGTAATGCAGACCTACCACAGCACTTGTCACTCTGAAGGGTATCAGCCTTTGCAAGCAGGTGTTGCTGGAAAGTAGTTTGGCAAATCTCTTAAGCGCATACAAAAGGGAGTGTATGGGTTAAGGCTGCAGAGATTATCTTCCAAGCGATATAAAGCAGGATATTTTAATATGGAAATATTGCTTAAGTTGGAATGTGACACAGGAACGAGTTTTTTTCTTGACTGAAGGTGAGTTCTAATTTTACATTTGTTTCAAATGCCAAGCTCCATTTTCTGCCTCTGAGTAGTATAAAGAAGGTTCGTAGATGAGCTCTGGTAGGAATGTTCTCCAGTCCTTTGGAAATGTCCCAAATCTTGGTAATTTTCGCCTTAAAAAAATCTTTTGGAAGGGTTGATACCAATTAAATGCCCTTGAGAAAAACAGAAGAGTTTAAAAAAAAGCTTTTGGGGATGCCCATTGTAGATGAATGGTAAAGCACTGATAAGTATTTTCTCTTTTTTTTGTATACCTTTTTCTGTGGCTGAGAAAATTTGTCGAGAATTTTGGAGCCGGGAAGTTTGAAGAGGCCTGTTAATTCAGTGCTTGGCTTTTCTGTGCCTTCCGCACGCAGCTGCAGAGCATAATTGTGTCAAAAATATTAAAACGAGGCACTGATTTAGATAGAGGCATGCTGCAGGAACTGATGAAAGCACCCTCCTCTGGGGAAAAAAGCCAGAAAAGTAAAAATTGAGAATGTTGTATGTAATGTCCTTATGTTGTAGGGTTCGATCCCCAACTCTCTGAAGAACGTAGCTTTGTCCTAGTGCTGTAGCTGGGAATTAGACACCTAAATACCCCTTGAGAGACAGAATAACGGAGTGCAAACGTATTTAGGTAACTGGTTGTATATGCCTTGCTGCCCAGTAGGGTCTCTAATCTGGATAACTCACCTAATTGCAGCTGCTTTTAAGAAATACCCATTTCAATAGGCCACACTCGTTACAGGAGCGGTGGCGTTGGGGCTTGGTGAACGCTTTCCTGTTGGAAGTCTCTCATTCAAATATGTATCATACGGCCTGTATAATAACATACACTGCGGATTTGTTCATTGTAGCATCGGCTGAATTAAGGGAATGGGAGGCACGGTGCAATGCCTGGGTTTCCTTTTTCTCATAACTGTTGATTTGCAAAAGCTAAACAACATAACCCTGAATAAAACCACATTAAAATGGGCTATGTATGGCATGTGATATAAATAATGTGACAAGATGAGACAATACTTTGCCATTTCAACAATTTGGGAGCGATTTCAATAGAAGAGTAGCATATTGCCACCCACACCCTCTATTTTCCCTTCTTTTATTTTTTGAAGTTGGGTACAGGCTGGTGATTATGGAGATATTGTTTGTGTTTCCATAACACAAAGCCAGAGAGCAAGCGAGCTTGTATTGATTCAAAGGGTTTATCACCTCAGGAATCTCGCACTGCTCACCACGAACCTTGCAAATGTGCTGCAGAATTTGTGCAAACATATCGCACTGGAACTTTTGGAAACCTGAGGGAATAGGAAGAAGATCAAATGAAATGGATCTTATAAAAAGATAAACTTGATTGCAAAAGACAGCAGCAGCTTTCCAAGCAAGCAGTCCAGGCAGGTCTTCAAACTTGCAACTAAAATTCTGTTAACCCTGGCTGAAAAGTGCAGAAAGGGGGTGATTTCCTATCACAGCATCCCATATATGTCCTAAGTGAAGTGGGATGGCATGGGAAAGATCCACATCCCAATGTTTCTTGCTGGAGATTTCATTTTCCTCTTGAAGCAATAGCTTTCCATGCTGTGAGAGGGAAATAATAATATAAATAAATAATAATAACACAGGACAAAGACAACCTTAGGTTAGGTTTGTCCTTTTAGCTGAACTAAAAGAGCTTGAGTAGAGATGACTCTCTCATCTAATGAATAGTTCAGGCTCTCATTCTTTCTCTTTCGATCATGACTCTTTCTGCATTTTCTTCTTCATAAATTACAGCTCTGGTTTTCTATTTTCCTGTAATTTATTTTATTTTATTTTATTTTATTTTATTTTATTTTATTTTATTTTATTTTAGTATCAGAAAACACGAGGATTGGTTAATTGTACTAGCATTTGTAGAACAATTTATATGTCTGACACTTGGTAGTAAACTATGATAGCAGGGCAGCAGGAGCACAATGGATCAAAATCAGACAACAGACATTGTCAGTCATTTATGCCCAGCAGTTGTACCCGTTTTTTCATCATCTTCAGTTCCAGTGATGGTCTGAGTGGACTGAGCTCTTTCTATTCCAGAGCAAAGAGCTCATGTGGGTCTTGCTTGTTTTTCCCAGCTGGAATGCGAATCTGAGCAACATGTTGGAGTATCCTCTTCTTTCCCGATTTTCCCTGCTGTCTCCAACCCCACGCACAGCTTCCCTGAAGAAATGCTTCACCGCGAGGCCCAATTTACCTCTTGCCAGCTCCGATGATTCACTTCTGCCATGAAGAATTCAAGTCTTCTTGGCTCAACTTCTCCGCGTACCCACAGAAGTTTTATTTGTCAATACAAATAACTCAAACCTTTTAAAATCCTGCTAAACTCTTTTCCTCAATGATTTCCCGCCGCATTGAATTCCATGGGCTGATAATGTGCTACTTAAAGAAGCTTTCCCTTCTGTTCATTTCACATTTGCTGCCTGCCAATTTCATCAACTCTTCTCTCGTAATTGTGTTATGGGGCTGGGACTGACTGCGGAGGAGTACCAGCTCTCTTTGCACTAAACTAGATGTTATTTTAGATGGCCCTCTTTACACTCCTGCTATCTAAACTAAATAGCCTTGCCCATTTTAATCTTGTCCAATATTTTAATCTCTTCCATTCCCTCATCCCCTGCCCACATAAATCTTTACTGTCTGGGGCACACTGGGGCTACGACTACCCTGAATGCAGTAGTAAGGGAGGGTTTCACCAAGTTATAAATCCCTAGTCCTGCGACAATGTTTCCTTTAGCTGCCGATTTTCTTCTCACGCCAATTTTAATTATTCTGGAATGTCCAATCATTTCCATCTTTTAAAATCTCATCAGTAATTCAGCATAGTGACAATGACTGCTAGATTCTCTTCCTGAAATCATCTGGATAATTTAGATCCCAGGAATACATAAAAAAATACTTAAGCTTTTTCTAGCTCCTCGTATCACTTCACGTTCATCTAATATAAATCATAGATGACACCTACCTGCATCGTTGGTTATTTTTTAGTCCTGTTTGGGCTCAGATATTCAGTATTCCAGTTGCTCTTGTAGCAACTAAAGTGCCCAGTGATGAGAAACATCTCAGGTTCTGCCATCAGGGACCAACCTTGTTATTACTTGGGTACCCAGGAAGAGCACGAGTGAAGAAGTATGTTTTTTAGGGCACTTTTTTCTCTTATTTTCCCTGGTAGACCAGTGACAAGACTGGATCTCCATTGACAAAGCATCTCAGGGCCACTTTGCTTTTTTGGGTTTTATATTTGCTTTCAGACTTGGCACTTGGGCCAAGTTTACCAAAAGTGTAAAAAAAAAATGTGTTTGATTTCGACGTCCAGGGGGACAATGGCTGGTAAGATCAAATATGCAGAAAATAGCTGAGTTTGCAGCATTTCTGCCTTAATCTAAGCAAACCATGGATGTAGTTAAGCTTCTTTTTCAGATTTTGAACTCATTGGAGTTGGAATTTGAATTTGAAAGATTGTCTGGCAGGCGCTTATGAATCAAAACTAAATCTAATGGTCAAACGAAGAAGAAAAGTGATATAAAACTATCAGTCTCTGTATTTTCTGCAGTGTCTGTTACCATAGTATCTAAACAATTATGGTATCTTAAAACCTGCAGCTGGTGCTGGCTTTCAGAATATTTCTAAATTATTTAGTGAAAAAAAAAGTTTGGATTTTATATTAACAAAATTAACATACTTTCAAGCCATTCCTATTAACACCCACCTACTTCTTTTTTCTCTATTTTTCAGAAGATTTTTGTACAAAACTGAGAGTGTTTTCTAGCCAACAAAACAAGAAGCATCATGGATGTAGCCAATTTTGACTCTGGGGTTGTAGGCACTATTGCATGGGCTGCATTGAATATAAGCTCAGCAGGTTGTTCAGAGTTGTTTTAATTGTCTGAGGTGCTCATTAGTGCCATATCCACTGCTAATGAACTAGAGTGCCATGTTGTGTTAGCAGCTTGATCGCCAATAATGAGATAAACTGGCAAGGTTTGCTAGTGGCTGCAATTTGAGTACCTTTAGTTTTCACCACCATTCGGAGCTTTGTCCGAATGACAAGACCAGCAGGTCCACGGTTACCGAAAAGAAAAAAAAATAATGTTTTTCTTTGTCATTAATTTAAGCAAGGATGCGTAGGTACCCTTAGTTGCTGCAAATTAAGGAAAATTCAATGGTCACACTCCATCTGGGTAGAGACTACCATACAACAGCCCAAGCTCACACCTCTGTAATAGTTTTTGTAGTTGAACTTACCTAACACACCAGAGAGGAAGTTCACCCTCTCCTGGATCCATAGGAATCCACAGGAATCCATAGGACCACCATGGAGCATCTTCATGCCAACGAAGTGAGGAAGGAAGCACGTAGATCTCATCCTGTGGATGAACCCAGGCATGTCCAGAGGACAGTTCCCTCTGCCAGGACCATTTTAGGTGCAATGAATGTTACCAGGTTCATCCCGTGGAGCCTCTCAAGCTACCTGGATTCTCCCATGCATTAATTTCATCTTTGATATGAGATATCTCCCAGGAAATGACATACCTTTGCATGGGCAAAAGGTGAGATGGATGGACGCGTGCCAAACAGATCCGCATTCCAGGTGAATGGCAGATGCAAACCCTGGCAGCACATCCCAACAGCTGCAACACCACAGGACCATTGCAAGACCTAGGTATTACACTGCCCATAGTAGAATATACTTCAGCAAGCACAGCAGAACGCCCTTCATCACCCCTATATATACGGATGTGAACCCCAGAATGAGGGAATGCAAGTAACTGAGGAAAACCAGAAGCACTCAGAGATCAGAGAGAGAAAATTCCCCCCAAAACAGTCAGCTCTTGTCTCTTCAGTTCTTATTCCCAAGGGAAACCTGTGAAACGCTTCCAAAATAAGTCTCTGGAAACAAAAAAAAAATCTCAGCACTATTGGACACTATGGATTCGGTAGTGAGATGCAGGTTTTATGGCACATTACACCTTCCCCTGTTCCAGAGTGTCATTCCCCTGTTCCAGAGGCACCAGCTGCCTTGTCTCTCCAACGATCCAACTGATTAACAAATTCGGAGTGATTGTTCTCAGCTTGTGTTTAGCTCCAAAGATTTCTGCTTCCCTTTCAAGCCTGAAGAAGGGCTCCTGTGCTTAGAAGCTTGTCTGCTTTGCCTATATCAGTAATTAAAAAAAAAAAAAATCCTCCCTCTCCTTTAAATCCTGCCTAGCTTAAGAAAGATACCTAGGTTTTCAGACAGGCTCAATTTAATAAGGTAAATCTCCTGTGGTAAAAGACTCCAGGTTTTTATTCTGCTTGGAAGCGTAATGAAAAAGAAAGAAAAAAAAAAGTGTCCATTCTGTCCTTTGAAGTAAGGATATCCAAACCCAGGATCTTACATCAGAAGTTGAAACTAGGTGCAGAAACAGATACAGAGCTGATGTTTACAGCAATACTGCTCTGGAAAGGTTAAAGGAGATAAAATTCTCTAATATTTGTCTCCTGCTGTCTTAAATGCATTTCATAAGCCACACTATGCCACGCTTAAACGATGCAATTTGCCAAATGCAAACCTTTTACCAGCTCAAATGTATGCAAAAAATACCCAGTATACAAAGTGCACAGAAAGTTACACAATGCTAAACAGTCACACCGTTTATATCCTTTAAAAACACTATCAGTCGTAATTCATAAGGAAATCATTTCCTTCTCTTTTTAAGCATTCCTGATGTGAAAATAGTTTGGTAAGCTGGTTAAAGTACTAGGTGGCCTATGTTGCTAAAAGAAGTAAATATATATATATATATATTTTATCCTGTTCATTGCCCTTTTTTTCTTTTTTTTTAGCCAATTTACTCTTTCTTTTCTATGGTGTGTCTAGTGTCTGGTCCAAACTCCAAGCTGCTCAGCTTGACGCTGTGGTTAATGGTCAGAGAAGCCGTATTTTGATGGTGTTTTCATTCTCCGTGTATTTGGCAGCTGACAGCCATGAGTACATTCAACCACATTGAGGGCCCGGAGACACCACTGTGCTCAAGCAGGATTTCTACAAATCCTCTGTGCTTTCGCTGTCTCTTTTTCCCTCTGCCGGGTTATTAGTTTGAATGAGCTGTTGGTAGGTACAGAGCAGGCCAGCGCTTATTGCTACCTCCATCCGTTTATCTTCTGCATTTGGATAAACTTTGCAGGGAGGGAACGCAAAACTAAACCCCAGCAGTTGCAGCTTAAGTCACTTGTGCACACCGCAGTCTGCCCTTTCTTAATGTAGCTGTGAGGGAATTAGGTTAAATTTGCGACAGGGAGTGCGCAGTGTTGCATCCACAGGTTTCACAGCCTTGGGTATGGATTTGAAATTGAAATATTTTCACGAAAGCTACTAAATCTAAGTGTGTGTCCGTTTTCTTTGCCATCTCCTGCATCAAACACTCTCCTGAGAGGAGAACAGCATTAATTGGGAACGCAATGAGTGTTGTTAGCTGGCAGCATCCGAGTCCAGAACATGGAAAAGATGAGCAACGTAGAAACCCTCCTGCCCTTAAATATGGTGAGACTTAAAACATCCCTGAACTGTGCACTGCGCCAGCTGATGGCTGGGATGAATCAGCGTAACCAGATGGCAGGGAGGGAGCCGAGCGAAGAGGCAGGAGGCAGAATTCCCAAGCTGAAGAAGGGATGTCAAATAGCCGCTAAATAAGAAATAAATAAGTAGATAAATAAGTAATGGAAACTGAGGTCAAGTGAGGAAGAGTGTTTTTGTTTAGAAACATCCCCGGGCGTATAATACAAACACACCCAGTGTTTCCCCAACGCTGGGCTCGTATGCGCTTTTGAGCAGCCAGTCCAACACATTGGGTATAAGATTACCCTGCTCTGTGAAGCACTCGGTGTCCTGTGCCCGCGAGCAGCGCGACAGGAACACATGGAGGGGGATCACCTCCAGTGTGGTGGCAAAGCCAAGGGGCTTCGTGGCCCACGGGGATTTTTGCACTTGGGATGGAAACTCCACCTCATTTCAGACATAGGACTCATAAACCCACGTTGTGTTGAGACGGCAGTGTTACCTTCCTGTTACCTGTGCCACTTTGCAGAGAAAGCCTCGATCTGCTTCTTGTTCTCTGCAATTTCACCGGGTCTTTATGACGCACCTTGCACCACATCAACTTTCCTGAACAGGAGTGGGGCAGCACCAATTTTGTCTCTTCCAAGACAGGGAATGTGTGTGTGACAGCCCTGCTCGTCATGATGAGGAGCAGCATTCTTCCCCTTTCTACCAGAAACCGACAAGGCTATTTTGTTGTAGATATAATATGAAATATACTAATGTGTGTGTGCCTATATATATGTTCATACCAGCATAGATGGCACAGAAATATTTTCCAGTGTCCAAAACTTAATTTTGTCCTCTCAGACCATGATTTCTTTTCTCAAACCAAGAGCAAATTCCTGTTTTGTTTCAAGGATATGCTGCATGCCTACATAGGCTTCTATGTATGTTAGCCAAAACCTAAACAAAAGAAACACAAGGTGTTTGAATTGCTTCAATTGCCAAAATCTCCCCGTTGGAGGCAGGGTAATAGATCCTATGGACATCTGAAACATGAAGGAATATTTTGGATATGTTAGAGCTGAGGTGGCATTTGGGGGAAGCCCCATGCATTCAGTGCCTATACATCCTGTGCGTGGCATTGGCTGCTATAGGGGTCAAGGTAATTTGGCATTAGGTCTCTTCCTCATCCGGTGGCTGTGCTGCAGCGAAGCCACTGGAGCGCCCGCCCCAGCTGTACCCCATTTGAAATACCACGGAAGAGGTATTTCTGTGGAGATTTTATGCCAAATACTTTCTCTAAGCGTATCTCCTGCTTCTTCATTCAGTGCACGAGCTGGCAATTAAGAGAAATCAATGATTGCATTGAAACTGTGAGAACTGAGATGCGTGGAAAGACCTATTGATACTATTCTGGTGGTGTTCTTAGGGAGATCAGTAAATGATTCCATGTTCTTTCTTTCTTTCTTTCTTTCTTTCTTTCTTTCTTTCTTTCTTTCTTTCTTTCTTTCTTTCTTTCTTTCTTTC